>JAPTYQ010025631.1:0-11656 GCA_029814465.1 Ostorhinchus cyanosoma
CATGGAATGTTGGAGTTCTCAGAAAAGTGTCACCTTAATGTCTGAGTGGGAGACAGGAGTGTGTGGGGAAGAATCTTTGATCCAAATGTTACAATCCCCCCTTTTTGCTGGTCGGGTTCCTGGGTCTCGGTGTTCCAGGGTTCCAGGGTTCGGCAAACCAGATGTGGTAGCAGACAGAGGGAGAAGAGATTCACACCAACCATGCATTTCAATGTACAGTTCTGATGCATTCCCTCCTTCTGTCTCTCCAATTGAGACTTAGGGATAGGAGTCTCGTTAGTTAACAGGGTTAGCAAGTGGTAGTGGAATGGACAGCACGGGAAGACAAACAAAAAGAAGGAACACAACATACTATAGGTACTACTCTACTAAGCTAAACTAACTGAGACCTATGGTCCTATAATAGGGAACAGGAGGTCCTATTTGAAGTAGGTGGTTATAGGGTTAGTAAATACATGACATCCTGTTCTACCCGAAATGTGAAGGAAAGCATTATGGGTCCTCGTCGAGGGTGACGAGGTTGTTTGCATTTGGATTTTCCACTTGGGATGGTTCGGGAATGTTACTTGCGATGCTGATTGCAGGCAAGGTGGCGTCCAGCGTTGTCAGGTCAATTGCCTGAGTTCCATCAAACTGAATTTGTTTTACTGGTTCGGGGTCTAATTTGAATGGATGTTTTGTGTGTAAAATCGCATCTTTAGAGACGTCGATCCACATTGTTTGATTGAGTAGGTTGATCCTCGTGGAGGTGTCGTGCTGGTCATAGGTCAAGGTGGCGGTAAGAGCTGGAGTGTTGACCAACCACTTAGTGCCAACTATTTCAGCCTGTGTACCAAATACATAGTACCAAGGGGTTGCTTCCGCTTGACACCGGGTATTGTCTTTTACTGGCTTAAGGCCACAAATCCCATCCGTTGCGTCTCGAATGAATGGCTTACTGGGGCAGAGATAATGACTATCTTTGGTTGGGGTACACATGTGCAAACTTGGAGCCAGATATTAATCTGACTTGCTGTCATGATAGGCTATGGCCTTGCGCGTGATGATTCGAATGAACGTCTCATCTTGCCATGCACCGACATTCACCACATCTTTCAACCTGTAAATGTTTTCGCGAATCACTAATGGGAAGAGTAATTAAGAAGGCTACCTTTGGAACTTGGCATCGAAATGCAAGACTGTCGCACTTCTTAGGGAGAATGCAAGGTGGGCTTGGAAGGGAGAAATGGGACCTGCTTGGGCCTTAGTACAAATACTTTCTACTGAAGTGAGGGGTACCAAGTAGGGAGGAATTCTACCCATTGCTAAGCTATCAACGGCTGAACTAACCTCTCGTAACAGGTCATTCATCAGCATGGTGACACTTAACGTATGAGCATAATCACTCTGAACTACTGATACTAGTTTGTCAAGCGTTTGCCGAGTTTGATTCAGGGCAACGCTGTGGGTGTTAAGGACGAGAATGGTCCCTTTAAGGGTCTCGCCGATACTTTGAAGGTTATTAACTTGTTTCTTCATGCTCTGTCGGATGATGGGGAGCTCTTCCTGAAGTTCTCCTATCTGTTTTCTGAACGTATTAAGGCCAATGGCGTTAACGGTAGAGGTTCCTGAAGGTGGGAAATATTGAGGTTGAGATTATCAGTTATCGAATGGTTTCGTTACAAAGCTTTTGACATTCTTGTTCACTGATTACGCCAAGCATGATTTTACCAAGTTTGTTAGCAAGCCCCACCCCCCTTAGTCATGTTCTTTTCATTATGGACTGTAGGGAGTGACCTTTTGGTCAGCCCTAGGTACTGCTGGACTCTGGTGTCCTTTGATTTGGTTCCGGTGGACCCATCTCAAAGTGACATTTTTACGTCCTCTGCTTATTTTGATCTGATAGGCGACTGGGGAGAGTTTATCAATGATCTCCTACGGTCCATCCCATCGGGGAAGGAGCTTTTGGGTGACACCCTGAACTGCTCTCCGGGTGGAACTGATTGGCTGAGCAAACCGATAGTACCACACTTTGTCTCCAACCTGGAATTCGTGTTGGGAGGCTTTCTGATCATAATAAGCTTTACGGCCTTCCGCGTTTCTCTCCAGCTTTTGCTGGGCAAACGCGAAGGTGGCCTTCAGGTGGGCATGAAGGTCAGCCATGTACTGGTGAGTTGTGTAAGCGGTCGCAATGTTAGCTTCACCTGGTTGGTAAAGCAGGTGCATTGGGAGTGTCATTTGTCTACCGGTCATCATCTCAAATGGCGACACTCCTGTAGACTCATGTGGGGTGGCTCTGATGGCCATGAATACCAGTGGAAGCTTCACATCCCAGTCTTTGTGGTTGGAACTCACAAATTTTCTTAGGATGTGTACCACTGTTCGGTTCCACCTGCCCCGACGATATCGGGTGGTGGCTGATGTGGAGCTGGGATTTAATTCCCAGGAGCTGCCAGAGTTCCTGAAGAACCTCAGCAGTGAAATGGGTTCCCCTGTCTGAGTTGACTCGCAGGGGTAACCCGAACCTGGAGAACACATGGTTCATCAACAGGCAGGCTGTGGTTTGGGCGGTGTCATTGGGTGCAGGCAAGCATTCTACCCACTTGGTGAATGTACATGTAACAGTGAGGAAATATTTATTTCCTCGGACAGACCTGACCATTGGTCCAACCCAATCGATCTGCAGATCGGACCACAGGAAGGCAACCCCTCTTTGTTGGAGTGGTGCTCTGTGGTTGGGGTTTGATGGTTGAAACTGACAGCAAACCAGACATCCCTTGACGTATGCTGTTACGTCACTGTGCATGCGTGGCCAGTATGCCACTTGTTTCAAAGCGGTGGTTGTTGCTTTGATTCCTCTGTGACCTGCACAAGGTGCGTCATGGGCATAGGTGAGCATTACCCCCCTTTGGCTACGAGGAACCACGAACCGTGGTGAGGTGTGGTCGTCGGAGTCACGCACAACAAGACCTTTGACCAGACTGAGCTTGTGTTTACGGATCATCAGGTCATTAAGGTCACGATCGGTTGCCAAGTCGGCAGGTGAAATCGGGTTGGCAGCGGCATCGGTGAGCCACAGAACGAGCTTAGACAGGGCAGGGTCGCTGGTCTGTTTGGCTTGTGTGCCTTCTTTCAGTGACTCTGATTTAACAGCCCAAGACTGGGTCGGTTGTGAGTGTGGATGACCCGAAGGAACAGGCACTGCAGGTGCAGAGGTGGTTTCAGTGGTTCTTTGGCGCGTCATGACATTCACTGATGGGAAGGGTTGGGCGGAAAACCATGATTCCTGATATTGCCGCGGTGTATCTTGGAGAGCACCCTGTTTGGCTAAAGAGTCTGTGAGGTCATTATACGTTTTGTCCTGGCCAGGGACACGTGAATGACCACGGACCTTTTTCCAATAGACATGCATGTTGTTTGAAGTGACCAAATGGTCGCATGTCAAGATGAGGTTCATGCATTTAACCGGCTGTCTTTCCGGCTGTAAGGAACCCATTGCGTCTCGAATGAAGGTTGGTTAACCCACACTCAAGTGAGTCTTTGGCAAAGGAAGTCTCATACTTCGTTAGAACCTGATGCAACTGTTGGCGTTCAGCGTTGGTTTGTAGTGTGTCTGCCTCTGCCAGCACCGGCTGCATGTGGGCTTCAAACTCGGGGTAAGGTTGGTCACCCCCCTTATGCAGTTCTGCAGGTGCACCTGAGGTTTTGGTCAGGTCGGTAGCAGGAGAAGGTGACAGAGAGCTAAAGGCATGAATCACCAGATGGTGATCTGCGTCAAGGTCAGCCCGGACGATGTCTTCATCAGTGGCGGGTCCCGAGGTCGTCACGGTGATGATTCATGACGGGACCGTAAGCCATGAGTCACCAGTGCCTGACGTCGGTGACCATGTTGGTGGGATTCACCCAATGACTGGAACAGTGAGGGAAAAATCATGAAAGTCGGCCCTGATTAATTGGCCCAGTCTCGTTGCTTTCGGGATGCAGACACTGTCTCGAGTTGGGTTGTGGACCAATATGATGGTGGATCGAGAAACCGCTACAAAGGGCGTGGCCTCTAAGGACAACCCGAGGTTCTCGAATTCTGGAGAGGGTTGAAAGAAAGCCTGAGGGTGTGTTAAGGTGTGGCCCGGTTGTATGTTGAGCCATATGGGGACCTTCCTCGTTAAGGCTGTGATAACGACGTCATCTTTGTTAATGACTCCACATGCGTCTGGGATGGTTTGCCCCGATCTCATGTTCTGTCGGTCAAGTTTACACATTTTGGGCATGGCCTCTGCGAAGGATCACAGCACGTTGTTGAAGGTGTCAATTTGGACACCAAGTCTGACCAACAAGTCTGCCAATAGATAAGCTGAATGAGCTAATTCTGGGACGACCAGAAAGTAGTGGATCACAGAACGGTGGTTCTACTGAAGGGTCAAAGCGCACACACCAACAGCTGTCAAAGCAGTTAGTGGGTCGGTGTTCAAAGGAAAACGGAACAATTTAGTAACCAACTGGAGGTCTGTCTGGTTACGCTGGAGGGTTTCAAACAAGGTTAGGCTGATAGCTGACTTCTCTGACCAAAGAGCGAGGATTACATCCTCAACTGACATGTCATGAAGAGAGTCTCTGCCTTTAATAGGGGGCCACACTGTTCCTTGTCGGCCACCTGTTCAAAGTGGCAGAGAAAGGTTTCCTGTTCTTGTAGTCGACCCATTGGGGACTTATCAGATTCAGGAGAATTGGTTTCCCCTTTTTCGCAAGGTTGGTCTGGTTGCGGACCAGGTTCACCTAGGAGAAGTTGGGGTGAGAGGTTGGTTTGAGTAAAAGCGTAACACTGGGCCGCTGACTGATTTGGCAGTGACGCTGGCAGTGGCTGTCTCACTTGTGCCCAGATTTTCAGACGTTTGAAGTCTATCAGGGGCTGGAATCGTTGGAGCAAGTTCTGGCAAAAGAGAAGAGGGACAGATTCGACTGGCATGGGTCCGATAGTGAGATGTAGGAGAACAACCGAGTTTAACTGGACATTGGTGAAAGAGAATGCGTGTATGTTTAGATTGCAGCGTTGTAAACACAAGGTTTGACCTGCTTGTCGCATCTTGTCCTGAAGTTGGTCAAACAAAGGACTGGAAATGACGGAGATATCAGCCACTGTATCAATCCAAGCCTCGTGTGCCAGCACCCGTTCCAGCTTGGTGGCCAGGTAGAACCTGTGAGCTACACCTTTGGCGGTGAGCTCATCCAAAAGCTGTTGGAACAGCTGTTTGTCATGGCCGTCTGAGGGATCGGTTGAACATTTAGACGGCCTAGGGTCAAGTCGGACAACTAGGACGGCACTATCTGGTACTGACGACTGGTTACCGGGTGAGGTGGCGTTTGGATTCACCTCCCTTGATTCGGACGGGTTGTCACTGGGGATGGCAGGTGTTACTGAGGGAAGTACCGGTAGTGTTGATGAAACAGGCTGGTTAGCCTGAGGGTTGGTCTCTGGCCTTGCTGATTTCGGTGGGCTGCTAGTGGGAATACCTTCCTGGTTCCCGCCTAGTCATAAGGGTTTGTCTGGTTTTTCCTTTTTCATCAGGTCATGAAGTATTTCGCGAAGATCTTCTAATTCGACTTTGCTTCGTTGGGATGACTGACTTACCCCGACAATCGTTTTCGTAGGTTTCTGAGGGCTGGGTGACCTTGGCTTAGAACCATGGTTCCTATTTGGTTTCGAGCGAGGGCCTGATTTGGGGTAGGCTCCTCGGGCGTCTTGGTGCGGGTTAGGAGTACGGTTTGACCACGACCTTGACCTGTCAAACTGATTTTGGCAGGGACCCTGATAAGCGCCATTCTGTTGTGGACGTACTCGGTGGAGGGAAGGAGTAGTTACTTCCCGACCATTATGCCGAGGCTCCAAAACTGATTGGCGACCCGGATTTGGGACACCTTGGTGACCTCCTTCGAGCTCCAATACTTAGGGATGAGGCATGTGGAGAAAACCAAAGTCTGTATTTCGACTAGCGGGTGTCTTTTGCTTAGCAAACCCCTTCATCGCTAGTTCACGAAGCTGTACGCTACTCAAGGTACGAAGGTAGGCGGATACGCCCAAGTGATGGCTGGTATTAGGATATAACGAAATAACGTTTTGAAGTTAAGGTCTTCCTCCATGTCTGGTTTGTTCCTACAGCCAAAATATGCCTTGCGAAGGCACGAGTAATAGAGCTAAGGCGATTCTGATCTAGCCTGTTTAACGGCTAAGGCAGCAGATAAGCCTGTTGTCGATGCAAGATCATCAAATTCCCGAGTTAAAGCTTGGCACAGCGCCCGATAATCTGTTTGTACCTGAGCCGTTTGTCGCTCAATTAAATTACCTACCTCACGGCTCGACGTCACTTTCAGAAGATAGATTCTATCTTCGGTGGTTGCGTTTGGAAAACGTTTTAAGTGGAACTCAATGTCTTTCAGGTGCGCGAGGGTGTCATGAGTGCCAGAGGGCTTTGGCTCGAACCTTAAATGTTGCGGGCGATTTTATCCAAGTCCTTTAATGTCATGCCTTGTTGCGGCATTGGGAAAGGAAGAGTTGGGGATGCGGTTGGAGCATCGCCATATGAAGTCATGAAAGGATTAAGAGGAGGTGCTGCAGTGTGCAGGACAGCTCCCCTAGATGTGCCTTCGCCTGGACAGGGACGCGAATGTGGCTCAGCGGCTCATGAAGTCATGGAAGACTCAAGGCCGAATGTGACCACTGGTTCGGGTGGCATTAACAGGTCCGCCCGGGAAAGATCAACCGGGCGGCCGTCAGATGGGTCAGGGTCGAGAGACCTTAAGGGGTGGTCTTTAAGCTGTTGACAAACCCTTTGCAGCTCCTGCCACATGTGTCTCAGTTCGTCTTTCTGGTCTTCGTTCTGCTGTTGGAATAGACTCACCTTAAGGTTGGCCTCTGCCACCTGATTCCAGTAGTCGGTGACTTGGTCCCTGTCCTTAGCACGATCTTTAGTTAGGACAGCAACTCTGTTTGTAAGGGTTTCAATTTCACCTTCAGCTTGGCTCAGCGCCCGCTTAGTGCGGGTGTGCTTCTGTTGAGCCTCGTCCCACTGTTCCATGGGGGGTCGTTCGGCTAAGGTGGCTAGCTCTTGTTTGAGCTGCCCAAGTTCCCTATTGGCCCTTTGCAGTTCTCCTTGGAGTAGGCCGAATTCCATGTCTGGGCTTTTTAACTTGTGTTTGAGTTGGTTGCGTTCTACATTGGCTGTCTGTAGCTCTTCAGTTTTCTGTTCAGCTAACTGCTTGGTAGAAAACATAGCTTGGCGCATCTCAGCATTCTCAGTTTTTAACTGAGCGTTGCATTTGAGAAGCACTGGCACTTGGGAGTCGTGCCCTGGACGCTCGGTTAGCTTCTTCTCTGCCTCATCCAGCTGACCTTTAGGTCATTCAGTCGGTCATTTACTTCAGTTAGTTCACTGTGGAGTTGCACTTGTTTCTGTTGTTCATCGTCGCATTCCTGATCACTCAGTTTTAGCTGGGCCAGTAGGTTTAGGGTTAGACTTCCTAAGACTTTGGCTAAGGATTTGTATTTTAAGGGTTTTCCTTCAGCTTCCTGTATGACCTGAGCTATGTTGTTATTGAGGGACTCTGCATCAGCATTTTGCACTTCTTCTGCACATCCCGGGAGAAGGTCTTTGGTTAAATCTCCCAGCAATGCTTCCAATGAGTCCAGATCAGCGCATACACTTGAGGCTGAGGAAGATGCAACCATGGTTTTGGTAGTGGTTGTTATACTAATTTTGTATTAATTTAATAGGATCTGGTTAACCTATCAACAGTTACTGTGGTTACTATTGATACTGGTGGTTGAGGAACCACTGTGTTGAGAGTTATTGAAACACTGGTACACTATTTAATCTTTATGATCAATTGACCTTCTCAAACTGTAAATAAATGGAGTTAACACTGTCACGGCAATGAGCTGTTTGAACAAGGGAGATTAAAATGTGAAAAATTATCAAATACCAAAATTTAAATTTTAGTGAAATTAGCAAAACTCAGGTATGTGGTGACGTCCCGGGGACACCTGAGCACCATCGTCCCAAAACAAGAAGCCAGCAACCGCAGGCTTTCTATGTGCTATAACGAGGTGTTTCTACCCGGCAGGCCCGTCAGCCGGTTGAATCTGGACGTGGACCTCAAGTGTTGTCAGAACTGTAAAGGAAGATTCGCCACCCAGGCTGAGCATTCTGTCAAACGTAAAGTGTCCGAGGCCTTGACTACCAGTCTGATCTTGGTGATAGTGGAGTCTTTGTTGAGATGCTCACAAGTGAAAATCGGTGAGTTTGAGAGTGACCCATCTCAGAGAGTTGGCGAAGGCTGTGGGTAAGATCGCTGTGCACTTCAGGGTCTTCTCAG
The DNA here is from genome assembly GCA_029814465.1 of Ostorhinchus cyanosoma. Taxonomy (NCBI): domain Eukaryota; kingdom Metazoa; phylum Chordata; class Actinopteri; order Kurtiformes; family Apogonidae; genus Ostorhinchus; species Ostorhinchus cyanosoma. Next base: position 8,347 of record JAPTYQ010025631.1, read on the forward strand.
CCAAGTCGAAGTTAAGTCTGAGGACGCTATGGTATCTACCAGTAGAATTGTGTTGTTGTGAGGGGATAGAGGCGTACAAACCTTTTCTCGATAAGATGGAGAAGGCTTCTCTCAACTACGTTCTACTCTCCTTCCCGGACAACGCAGACTCGTGTGGCCTCTGCGATCTGGCGGATGCTGTGAAAAGAAGGGAACCTTGTGAAAACGTCCGCGGGGCCAGGTTTTTGAGGGTCGAGGCCTCGTGCGCAGCCAACAGGTGGTCGTGTATCAGCAAGGCCCCGTGCTCAACTGCTACAAGGAGGACTCTGGGTTTGAATACATGGACACGTTCAACGTACGAGATATCAAAGACCCGGGCTTCAAAGACCCGCTGTCCCTTTCCATGGGCCTTTCCTCAAACCCCATACTGGTCAACGTAACATCCCTGGGGAGCTGTTTCAGAGGCACGGTCATCAAAACCGGGGGATACGCTCAGCCCCTGACAATCTTCGGGCTCGAACGAGCGCCGGGGTCAAGCTTGTGTGAAAAGCGAAGCTCGAAGACTGGCCTCGCTCTGGGGTGTCCCGGTGACCATTTGGAACACAGGATTGGGACTGTTTTGTGTGCAGGCGACCGAGAAGTCTACAACGTACTCTTGTCCCATACACAATAGAGTGCACTCCAATTCTAAGCTGGGGGCTCTGGTGTTTGCTAGTCAAACTAAACCGAGTTGTTTTGTACCTTAACGTGTATGTTACACAAGCCATTTTGTGGATAAATAAATAGAATAAAACAAATGAATAACAACAGAACAGGTCGTGGTTATGTGTCTTTATTTCCAGCTTCAGTTTTTATTCTTACAGCAAACCACATACACAGCAGACAAGTACTACAACGACAGCAACAGTCATAATAGTAGCGTCAGTGGAATCAACTCAGGCTCCGTGCGCTCTGGTCCAACGCCTTGTCGCTCGCAGCGGATGGCCACTCCAATTCTAAGCGGGGGGGGGGGGGCTCTGGTGTTTGGTAGTCAAACTAAACCGAGTTGTTTTGTACCTCGACGTGTATGTTACACAAGCCATTTTGTGGATGAAGAAATTGCATAAAACAAATGAATAATAAAAAAAAAAAAAAACACAACAGAACAAGTCGTGGTTGTGTCTTTATTTCCAGCTTCTGTTTTTATTCTTACATCAAACCACATACACAGCGACAAGTACTACAACGACAACAACAGTCACCATAGAGTCAGTGGAATCAACTCAGGCTCCGTGCGCTCAGGTCCAATGCCTTGTCGCTCCCAGCGGATGGCGGATTACTTGCTAGCAAGGAGAACAGTTGACAAGGCACTGTCTCATACAGTCCTCCAACCAACTCTGAGGGTACCTTGGCTGCTCTCTCTTTTATTGGTTTAAGGTTCCCTAGTTTACATGGGGGGTGGTTAGTCTGAAAGTTTGCATGTAAATCACATTTATTAGTGGTCAGCACATGTGTTATCTCTTCCTTCGAATGTCAGTCTTCCTTCCTGAGAATGTCAGGTCCAGTCTTATCTCCCTAACATCTGCATGTCCTCTTAGTGAACCTCTGTTTCACCCAAGATGCAGTCAGCCTCACCCAAGGTAGTTCTCATTTCTGCAAGACAAACAACTTTCCCCTGCTGGGATACAACACAGTAACTTCACAATAAGACATGAATGTGATAACTTATATACAATTACTCTAACAGCAATCTAAAGGAGTGTCGTTCCGACGTAAACTACTGCTCCACGCAATCAGCATTCCAACAGACCAAGAGCTCATTCAACACGTGGATCGGCGGCCCATGCAGCCCACTGCATGTACTGGTGGAGTGCGCAAACAAAACCGAGTGGCAATGTCGATATCGCTGTCCTCTGGGGCATCCTCTTCACCAAACCGGATTTGAGGGAGGACGAAGGTGCATGAGTCGGTGTCCGCCCGGGACAACGCGTGATTCTGCTGGGTACGTCGTGCCACGACACGATCTGTGGGTCCCCCGAGGATTACGTGACATTGGTGGAATTGTCCAGCGAGCTAAAGCCGGGTGTCTTACGAGAAAAGCTCAATGACCTGACCCTGTTATGGATCCATGCTCTGCCCGAAGCGGACGCGGCAAATCTGTGCGAGTCATACTTTTCTGAGTACAATCCCGAGGACTGCAAGTGCCGTCTCGAGGCCCTCTTGTTCGACTGGCCGGTCGAAAAGGTTTACTCTGGCCTAAACGTGATATCTGCTTTTCATGCCGCAACCGTGATGTACACCTCCATCGTGGAACCGTTTCGCCGCCGGCAAGGACTCAGGCTGTGTGTCCTTTTCAAGCAAACTAACCCGTGGTGGGTAGGGTACAAGAGCATGATCGTCATACGGACCAAATTGGCTGTCCCCGAGGGAATGTCGGAAAGATACGTACTCCGAGAACTCGAATGGTACAGAGGCTTAAGCAGCAGCCGGGTGAGTCGGCCGGTGCTGAAAGCGGACAAGGCGAGTATCTCACCTATCGATTCAAGATACAGCATTGCGAGTGGTCTCAGGTGGAGCAAGACTTACACGCGTGGCTTCTTCGTACGTGCGTTTGACATCTCTCTGGTTGTGGAAAACTTCTACTGCGGTATGTTTGAGTCTGTGCATGTTCGCATCCACCACTACGACACGCACCAGAAACACCACAGCACGTTAGTCTACAATCTCAATCAAATCAGATGCCTCTGGAAACCCAAGCTGCACGCGGGCTGCAATTGCACCCGTGCGCTGCTGGACTACACCAACCCCGACGGTCCATGCTCACCGACCTGCTTCTCCAGGCCCTTTGCTCATCTATCAAAGGAAGTCGAGGGTAGAAATGACGACTGGATGTTACAAATTACACACAGGGACACCGAAAACTCATCTGGCGGGGGTCGGGTGCTGTACGGTTCTTTCAAGCCTAAGACCGAACGCTCCCTCTGCTTTGTCCTCTTCTCTTCACTCTGATTCTTTACTCTGATTTCAGTCACTCCGTTGCAGCAGATTAATGTGAATAACTGCTATGTGGATTCGTTGCAGGTGTTATCAGGACTGTCGCTCGTGATGCCCTGTTAATGCTTTCTTTTCTTGCGCCCCTCTTAATAAGTCTTATGTGTTCTATTTACCATTTCTGATTTCTTGTACTTATTTAATTGTTTATTCATTTTCTTTCTTGTCTGTCCTTTTGCCCAGTGTGCTCAGGTTTTGTTCTGGTTATTGTTGATGCTGTTATTGTTACTATGGTGCTTGTTGTCGTTGTTGTTGGGTTTTTGTAAGGGTCTTCTGGACTTTCTGTTGGGGGGGGGGGGGG
>JAPTYQ010025782.1:0-11648 GCA_029814465.1 Ostorhinchus cyanosoma
ACACACACACACACACACACACACACACACACACACACACACACACACACACACACACACACACACACACAAATGGGATATATAATACAATAGCCCACTGCAATAAAATTGAATACACAAAATAACTGTTATACATTTATACTCATTTACTGAACAGTAGCTGTCTGATGAAACTCGTAAGACATTTTTCAATATTAATACTCAATATTGTCTGTTGTGTGAATAAGAAGAGTTTAAACTTCTTTTGAAAACATTTTCCATTATTTTCCAACAACAGAACCCTGGCAATCCATTCCATGCAATCATGGTCCCATAAAAAAACGGTCCGCTTCCAAACTCAGCAAGTTAAAATAAAAGCACAACCCTTTTCAGAATGAGAAGAGGCTTTATTGTCCATTGCGAGAGCAGTGTAAATTCCTGTTTGAAGCAGCTCTAAAATATACAAAGAATAAAACCATAACTGCAAACACAAGATAAAAACACAGAACACGGCATGTGACAGCAGGTAGGATTTATAGCACAGAGAGAATTACAAAGATTTGATGTTCAGAAACTTAATATGAATGGCTTTTTTCACTGTACGTGGTCTTAAAGAAACACGTTAGTCTGGTGTTAATGCTCATAATACAACACTGTTCTCTTTGTAAAGCACCATGATACGCTGATACAATCCCTCTGAGAAGCAGATCACAGGAGATCATATGCTGTAGAGAGATAAATCGTCATCCAAGATCATGAGATTGACCCGTCCCTTGGTTAACGTATAGTGGATTTTTTAATTCCCACATAACAAGTGGTGCTAGACACAACAAACCCCACCCCTCTCAAATATTTTCTCTTAATGGACATCTCCATCTCAAAACATGAGACTATGGGTTTGATCTTTCAAGGTTAAAGGTCATGAGGACATTTTGGAGCTCATACTTGGTTTCCTCTCTGTCAATAAGAGTAATTAAGTATCTCCACTCCTTTTTCCGTTAGTCTATTTTAGCTCTATACACACAAGATGCAGAATTGAAAGACGAGCATTTTGGTGCTCTTCGGAATTCTCTAAGATGAATAGTTCAAAAGTTATATCCACAATTAGATTTTGACTTTTATTGTGACTTTAATCTTGCCAAATGTGAAGACTCTAGGTCCTTAAAGGTTCTGATGTTAATGCACATCGACAGTGAGAGCAAAAAGAAGCTCAATGCAAAACTGAGTCTACAGGAATGAAAAGGAAATTTCTGATTTGCCCTAAGTCTTATCATTGTGAAAACACATTTTTGGTGACCTTGACCTTTGACCTCCATTCACCAAAATGTAATGGGATCTATTCTGGACCACCTCCCACCTTTCCTGAAAATTTCATGGAAATTGGACCAGTAGTTTTTGTTTTAAGTTGCTGACAAACAAAAAGAAAAAAACCAAATAAAAACAATACCCCTTGCCTCCCCTTCGGGAAGCGGGGTAATAATAATAAATGTCGAGCAGGAAAAAGACAAGTTATTGAAACTGGATATTTGTTTAACTGAAAATCTACCTCAGTATTTTGATGTATTTTTGTAATTGTTGGTGTTACATTAAAGGGAGGGATGGGTCAATCTCATGATCTTGGATGACGATTTATCTCTAGAAACTATGACTTATTGGTCTGCGCTAATGGTGATGTAGCCTCTTAAGCTGTTCTGTCTGTGTTGCCATGGTAATGCTATGGGGCACTTGTAGCAATATACAAAATTCTATACATCCATGTAACCGGAAGAACATAATCTAAAAGCTCAATGAAACCAATTTTCAGAAAATGGCACACAATCAAAACAACAAACACTTAAATGGGCAAGTATCTAAAACAAGGCTGTCAAACTCATCAACAAGGGGGCCGGACTAATGAAATAATAGCATGATAAACTATAAATGACTCCAGGTTTTTTTGTGCAAAAAATAGCATGAAAACATTTACATTTTATAAAATATCCAAACAAAAAATATGTGGATAACCTGAAAAAACTATTTCTGAAGAAAAGTAAGCAGCCTACAATTTTAGCAAAATTATGCCTCAACTTAGGATTCACACATGTGCATTATAGATCACACATACTGAGGCACAAAACAGGCAGAACTTCAGGTGGTTCATATTTTTCCAGGTTGTTGTTTTATTGTTAAAGGGTAGTTTGTTTATGTAAATGGTTCCAGAATTTAATGGGTTTTTTTGCAATAAATCAAAGAGAAAAAAAAGTGGTGTTGCCACTATTTATAGGCATTATGTCATATTTTTTCTTTTTAAACCAAGAAGAAAATTTTGAGTCATTATTTATAGGTTATTATGCTATTATTATTCACCTTTGTCACCCTTGACTTTTAATATCTTCAGGGTAATTTTTGCACTTTGCAAATTGATCCCATGGGCCGAATTGGAACTTTTGGCGTGTTGGTTTTGGCCCCTAGCCTGCATGTTTGACACCTGTGATCTAAAACAAGCGAACAGTCAGAGACCAGCATTTGTCACAAATAATTTCATAAAATAACAGACCAATGTGACAAATTTTGCAGCGCTAAGCTGACACTAAGCAGATCCAACAGTAGAAGTATTATTTTTCTACCACTAAAACTCACAGAACAGGATGAGGAGCAAAAACAAATGTCACATTATGAAGCAGTGATTCTGAATAATGTCTCACTTCTCACAAAACTTTATTTTATATGAATGAAGGTTCTTCTGTAAGTTTGTCTATTGTTTTGCGTTACACTGAAATGATTCCAACTGGAAACAAACTGCCTGTGGCTTGACAGGTTCCAAACATCCAAATATGGTCTTTTGGCTTGATCTCATTTCCACAAACACAAGTCAAATGTCTTAGGATTTTGGTTAATCTAATAAGCCATGTTATTTAAAATGCTATTCTGTGGAGGAAAACAAAAAAAACCTTCAGTTCAGAGAGGAGTTAGGGGTTTTTAATTAGATAATAAATCAGTAGCATCACTGTTTAATGTGAACATATATGAACTCTCTGTCCTGAACACACTCTGCACACACACATTCAGACAGAAGGTGTGTGCAGGAATGTGCAGCAGTGAACATTCCTCAGATTCCTTTCACTCATTCCCTTGGGATCATGGGATATGAAGTCTGCTTCCATGGGAACTGTCATCTTAACAAACAGTCAACCAACTGCGGAGTGTGTGTGTGGTGATCAAAGCATGATGGGATACCGTTCATAATTAGATGTAAGGTTCAGTAGGATGTAGTTCAATCTGCGGCCACTTGGGACAGCACTGTGGTTTTATTAGATTCCTGAACACGTGTGTGTGTGCGCGTGTGTTCATATGTGTGCGCTTGTGCGTGACAGAAAAACTAGGGCACTAATCTGGTGAGAACAGTCTGTAATCTTAGAGCATTTTTTTGTCTGATTATAATCTGTGTGTATATAATCTTCTATATGTGTAGTAATCTAGACAATTTAATACTCAATTTAGAGGTTTTATCTGTGTTAAGAGTGTTTGTGACGTGTGTGGAAGTCAATCTGTTTGATAATTCACTCATTGCGTTCCATCTCTGAGACTTCCTGTTGTCTCTCACACAGTCTCTCTGATCATGCTAGTGTCAGGTGACTGGTGTGAACAGCGGTGGGATCACTCATGTCACTTCCGTCTCCGAAGATTATGATGAGGGGTTTGGTTTGACAGACATGATCATGATTAACTGAGCCTCAGTTCAGTTTCATTTGGTTTCTGAGCTAAATTTCATGGGTTTGTGATGGGAGGCTGAAAGTTGAATGTGACTGTTGTTCATCTGTGTGAGAGTGAGCTCTGCTTATGCTGAGTACTGTATGTGTTTTAAAAGGGATACAATGCAGAGACCAAAGTTTCCCTATAGGGATAGCAATGCAAGTTGACCTGTTTAACTAATTAAGGCTGTCATAGGTGATAGTTTTTAGCTTCACTGGTCAGCTTCTGCTTTGGCTTCTATTTACTCTTCACCTGTGCTCCCAGGCTTTATAAAATGTTCCATGTGATGCAGATTTTAGCTCATCACAAGTGTTTTCAGAGAGGTACAGGGGTGGAAATTGTGATCTGTAGAATCTAATCTGTGACTGGAAATTACTGTTGTTGGACGTGATTTGGGCATCACTACTGCTCTACGTCCATCTTAACACAAATGCCTGGAAATGTGGCTTCACTTTTCCATAGCGGTATGAAACCATGTGGGATTATCTTTAGATTTGGATCAGAAGAAGAGAGCTGCAGAAGGCAAGGTTGCTGTTTCAGATCCTGGTGTATAAATTCAACATCAGGAAGTTGAATTCCAAAATTCTGTCCCACTCTGATCCATAACAATAAGAAAAATGGGACCAATGGCCCTGTAGCTCATCGGCATGTTCTATCAAGAATTAGTAACAAGTTGAATTTGCGAGGTTATCAGGTTCTGCCGCTCTGTGTTAGAGTCCTGTGGTCTTGATGCTGGAGATCAATTTCCCAATAGAAGTGGGTGGTACTTTCATTGGAGAACTTGACAAATTAAATGAAAGTCCATGTATGACTTCCTATCAGTGCTCAATAGTAACTATATTGATATCTGTAACCATGTTATAAGCCATCAAAATATGGTCCATTAAATAAAATTTCCAGTAAAAGCAAATATATTTAAAAAATCATCAAAATTTCTCAAAACTGAACAAACTTTGTAGACATTGTCCCAAGGAAGCAACATATGAAATTTGAAATTAATCTGACCAATAGTTTTGTCAGAGAAGATGTTTGAAGAAATTGCTGACAAAGACCACAACGAAGATGATGGTGGACACAACGCTTTCATAATAGGCCCTGGACGATCGGCCGATAAGATAACACAAGTAGCTAAGCACCAGTATTTGCTTCTCTGATCTAATGGTGTTAGAGCTCCATTTCCTGACTTTTCCAGTGGCTCTGAAGATTCACTTCCACTTCAGCTGTTTTTCAGTTATTCTAGGCATTTGACTAAATGAAATGTCAAGGATAATGAATTATTTGAGCACCTTTCACACTGATGGGATCACCAAACTTTCACGTCATACCCACCCATGCTTCCTGTTCTAGAAAGTGATGATCAACACCGACTGAGCAGTACTGCTAAAGCACAAAAGGCTGGATTCTCTCCTTTCACTCACACACCTAAACACACCCTCATTACCTCTGTGTGTGTGTGTGTGGGGTGGGGGGGGGGTGCGAGGTCACATTCCTGCGTCGGGCAGCATTCCAGTCTGTTAGGTCCACACCGATCTCGCCGAGTCAGCGCACTCCACACACATTCTTCGAGCTGCAGCAGCATTCCTGAAGTCCTCTGTTCATCATCAGGGCGAAGGTTTAAACTTGCGCCCTTCTGATACACATTAGATGAGTTGCAGAATCAGCCATATTTTAAAATGCTATGTAAATAAATATGGAACTTGTAGTAAGCAAATGTTGTCATATCTTCAGTTTGACCGTGACCTGTTGACTAGTAAAGCTGGTCAAATGTGTAGATCTCCTGCTGAATACGTCCTTGAGCCACAAACCAACCAGAAATCGTCAGCCATGTTTTCCTCTTTTTTTTCCTCCTTGATGCCACTGGAGGCGACTGCATCATGTTATGGTTGTGATGTGGTTTTGTTCACTTCTAAGCTGTGGTTATGTCCTTGATCTGTGGTTCTACTGTAGATAAGAGGGCTGCGTAGTTAAATTATCCATTTTCATTGTGTTGCAGTTTTCTTATAAAGATGGCTAATATACAGTTACCCAGACATTTGAGGTTGTGTTTAAGTGGTAAAAAAAAAAAAACTTACATTGGCATTGTTGTGGTGGTTATTGACATTGATGTTGTTTTTTTTTCCCAAATATGTCATGTCCATAATACAACACAGCCCACTAGCATACAGGGATTAGTTTAACTGGTTTTTACCAAAGGTCTCCCACAGAGAGAATCTAATTATGGATGTTGTACGAGCACACATCTCCATCTCTTCAGTGGCTGTCTGCAGCAGAGGTCAGAAACTTGGCTGAACTAAAGTGCACAGCCAATACATTTTTACCAAAGGTGGTGTTTTTTTTTTTAAAAAGTGGATTTCAACAGGTTTTGTTTTCGAGTGGTCATATTTATGATCAGTGTGTTTTTATGAGTTACTTGGGATCGTGAAAAACAAGTCCTTGATGGTAGAATTCATATGAACGGATGTGGACACAATTAGGCCGTCCTTGTGTCTCTACTGCACAGAAGTACTGTGACCGCCAGACTTTGGGTTCATTTTTGCACAGTGGGAGTCTATGGATCATTCATCAAGAACAATAAATGCAGTGCTGTGAGCATGCATATTGATGAATGATAGATAATAGCCCCTTTTACACAGCACTTCTGTTCCGGGAATATTTCACCTTTATTCTGGAACGATGTCTATGTAAATGAAATGGAGGGGTCATTTGGTGCCACCTCTGTCACGGCTCTGGAACACCTCTGGAGGTAGAAACAGAGCCGTGATAAAGGTGGAATCATGATTCCTGCTATGTAAAAGGAACACCTCATTCCACAACCACAGGTGTGACGTTTTGATGATATATTGCATGTGCGACCCCCAAACTGGAGGGATTTAAAAATGTGCAATAGTTCAGTAAACAAACGTATCACCACGATCAGGAAGATGTTGAACTGTGTGCTGTTGTCACTTCAGGTGGAGGACTCTATCTATACTCTACTCTATTGTTGTTTTTAGAGCCAACACTGCTATGCTTGACGTATTTCTGACACACAAGTTATGTCCCACTGTAGGCTGCGTCACTGCTCCTTTGATTCTGGAACGCAGGTCCACTCTGTGTGTCTCACCTCTGTTACTCCTTTGTCTTGGCTGTGGAAATCGATCAGTGGTATCAAAAAGGTGGAATGACCAGCTCACCTTTTTTCTGGGATCTCTGTATAAAAGTGGCCACAGTTCTATAAACCCTTTGACCAAACTGAATATTGATGAGCTGTTGATTTTCAACACAAGAACAAAGACAGTTCTGTTCAGCACATGTTTATGGATCGACACCAAAATTCAAGAGGTTCAACCAAAGCATGTGCTGTATCCTTAAAGGTTTCATGAAAATTGTTGCAGTAGTTCTTGTGTAATCCTGTTGACTGACAGACAGACCAACGTGATATCATGACTCGCATAAATATACACGCCACTTATAATTGGTTATCTGTACACATTATAAGCTTTCCACGTCTATGTTCACACCGTCATTAAGTCCCCTGTCCAATCGATGTGTTAAATACCATTCACATAGGGTTCAGGTTATGTGAACCAGAAATCTTGGTGTAAATTGACACACAGTCAAATGGTATTTAATGACATGCAAAAGGTCAAAAATGCATAGGTATAGCGCGCCAAATGCCATAAGAACTGATGTGACATACAACGCCATTTATTGAACTCTGTCTTGACAGAGACACAGTCAGATGAGAGTGATCCCATTACCTTCTTGGGAGCTCAGACAACAGGGGCCTCATGTACAAAGACTTGCGTGGATTTCATACGAAAACCTGGAGTACGTTTCTATCCCCAAAAGTCCGTACACACAAAAAAAATCCAGATGTATTAAACTGTGCGTACGCCCGAATCCAAGCACATTTTCTTTGTACATCACAATCGGCTAGAATTGACCGCATTTATCTGAGTACCGTACTCCTCCCTCTCCACGCCTACATTTACATATGCAAATTATTATAAATCCTCGCAGATGGGATTCCCTCTGGGATTCCCCTCTGCACGATCAGATAATGACATCACAGGTATGCGAAGCGGAAGACTGTTCACCGACAAAGCGGAGGAAAACAAGCACAGGAAGAGTCCCAGCGGGAGTTAATGTAAAAAATAATAATTTACGTAGTTTAAAGATCGAAATCAGTCTTTCACTTCCAAAAACCCAAACCATCAGATTGGTGATGACTGATCACAGTTTTCAGACATGTAACTGTGATAAACGTTTTGACATTAAGCGTTTTAGAAGGTCCTGTGGGACTGAACCCACACCGTGGGATTGGACCCTCTCGGTGTCAGCTGATGCTTCGGTTCAATTCGCCAACAGCTGATGCACGTTCATGGCCGAGTCCGCACCCGAGTCACCAGAGGACATGATAAGGACAGTCTGCATCAGTGAGCCTGGACCGACTTATAAATGTTCTGACAGACATTAACATTAAATACATTTATCAACAAGTGCCGTTTGTGTCTGTATGCGGTGTAAATGTACCAGGCTGATTGGCATTGATGGGTCCAGTGTCTGGGTGGTCTGGTTCGAGGGTGGGGGGGTTTGTAGGATGGCGTGTCGGTGTGTTAATTCTTCATTTGTGTATCTCTGATGTGTACATCACTCAGAGGAATTAACTTTTTCCCATTATTAACAGTTTCCCAGTATCACCTCTAAGTGTCTCCAAAGGTTCCAAAGCACTAGAAACGTGCGTACGCCAGCTGTGGAGTTGGAGTGGAGGAGCGCACATTTCCACTGTCAAGTCACTCTTTGTACATCTGAACGTGAGGGTGGAAAAGGGCGTATGCCACATTTTTAGGCATACGCACCCTTTGGACATGAGGCCCCTGGTGTGGTCAGACATTAACAAAGTTAAAAAATCAGCCTGTTCTGTCCGTCTGTCTTCAATTAGATGTGTGCTTTTTTCACCATCACCGTGGTAAGCATACATGGAGTATCTGAATGTTCAGTTGTTTTCTCTGACCTGTGTGTGTTGGAGATGAGGATGAACAGGTGATCTCTGTCCTGTCCCTGCTTTCTCTCGAGCCGTCTCACACACACATTGTGCCTCGTCTCTTCAGGGGAGATTTGGCGATGACTTTCACAGAGAGTTAACTTAAGCCTGTGACAAGTCCTAACCCTCATATTGAGATATTTACAATAAGAGAACCTGTGTTTTGTCACCGAAGAGGAGCAGAGTCCCACAGTTGACTGTATAAACACATTTCCATCCCCATATCGTCTGTACCTGGGCCCACACACAGTGTTTTACAGTGCACGAGGAGACATTTGAAAATGCAGTAAAACCCTTAGTCGTCAGTCATTCACATGCTTCCCCCACTCTGTTTTTATGTCATTCTCAGTCTCGTTTTCCTTTTCCTCTTTCAGCCTTTCCTCTCCTCGTCTTCCTTTTTACCCATTTTCTTCACTTCCCCTTCCTCCACCCTATTTGCTAACATTGTTGATTTTACCATTTTATCTCACAAGAACAACAGCATAGCCTCCTTACACACCAAAGCACACACTGCTGCTTATTAAAATATACATGAGTGCTAAGTCTCTAACATCCCTGCATTCATAATTAATGTCCACACACACACACACACACACACACACACACACACACACACACACACACAAATAATCTGCAGACACGTTTATTTGCTTTATAAAGCACCTGTTGTTTGCTGCATTGCACCTCTATAATCCGTCCCCCTGGAAACTCAGCCGCTTCAGTGTTTGCTTCCAGTCAGATGGTTTGCTCGTTCCACTGCATCACTTGTCCTTTAACTGTCATATTATTTGGGTTTATTTATATGAGGGAGACAGATGACCATTTCACTGTATCAGAAAGTCTCGGCCGAATATCAAAGTTTTCATGAAATGTAATTCAGTATATGTCTTTGTAGAATGTGCTGATGCTACAGGAACTTCAGCATCTGTCCCATGTCATAGGCATTCTAAATGATATATTGTGCAATTTCCTGAAAAACTGCAGTCAAGTGTTAAAGTAATTTTGTGGCCAATGAAAGACATGTTCCATTGATTCTAAACAGGGCTTTCTCAGGTTGTAAAACTAAGACCAAAACCTCAAATTAACAATTTCAGACCCTTGTATGATTCCAAATGTGTTGTGAGATTCTGCCACCATGTCCCTGAACTACCTGTCCCTGAACATTCACACACTGATCAACACACTTTCAGTTTTCTATTTGGTAAATTTACATGTATGAGCCAAACATAGGTTCATGTCACAGCCATATTCACATGCTAATGTGGAGGTTTTTTACAGAGTGACATAAGCAACACAGTTATTGGAGATCACACTGATTTCAGCTCAACAGCTATGACTTCAGGGCAGCACTGCACTCGTTTATACTGTTGCCTTGCAGCAAGAAGTTCTTGCGTTCAATCACAGTAAGCTTCCTCTGGGAGTTTGCATGTTCACAATGTATGGGTTCTCTGTCTGACTTCCTCCTACCATCCAAAGGTATGCACCTTAACCCATAAAGACCCAGTGCTACTTTTGTGGCATTTCATAAATTCCTTTTTTTTTTTTTTTTGCTATTTTTAACCTTTCTTAAGCAATTTATCACCATTTATTACAAAATTATCCTATATTTTGCATTTCTCATTGTAAATCAGGTATTTTCATATATTTCATTCACTAATCATGTAGATGTTCATAAAAGTTGAGATTGTAGTTCAGGGTTATAATTAAAACAGAGAAAACTGAAGAAAAAGTGAGTTTTTCAGTAAATGTATCATTTACTGAATATAAAAACACTCGTCCTCATCCACTGTCATTCATCCAACTCCATGGGTTTTACTGGTGAAGCAGTGTTTTAGAAGATGACTGTTTCCACATTCACTATGGAGCCTTTGAACGTCCAAATGGGTTATATCTGATGACTATGAAAAGATGAATAACTGCATTTTACACCAATTACATGTATTGATAGGATTAGTGGATCAGCAGACTCATTTGAATACATTTTCAGGAACTTTGGAGAGCTGTGGAAACACATAGGCTACCAGGAATTCTTTTACCCAGGTAAATAAGTTCCTGGTTCCCAGGAATCAGGTGAATGTGTAATGTACTGTGCTAGGTATGTGCATTAAGATGGGTAAAATGCAGAGAGTCAATTATTTTAAGCAGGGTTCATTTTAGTTCTCCAGTGTTGGCCTAGTAGTTTATAGTTCACAATAATATAGTAATAATTTTAAACAAAACAATAATTTAGGAAATTGTAATTGATGCTGTCCATTCTCATTCTCTTCTTCAGCCTCTATAGATCAAGGCATTCCTCATAATGACTAAAAAAAACCATGACAGTTACTCAAAATATAACTTCTTATGCAATCATAAAACTAACAAACTAAAGTGAAATTAAAAAAAAAGACTTAAAATAAAAAGTAAGTGATCTCCTACTCTTTGAAGTTCAGTAAAGGGTTGAAATCCCTTGAGTTTGCACCATTAAATCTTTAGTATTGTTGCCATGGTTACCTTCAGTTTAGTCTTTGCTTGTGCTGATTTTCAAGGAGTCATTAATTAAACCATCTGAGAAGTGTGTTTTACTAAAGCAACAGGGTATTTCATGAGATACGCAGCAACTATTTTTGTCATATTAAAAGAATAAGTGAGGAACATGTTTAATCATTTCATGTGACATTAAACTTCGTAATGGACAGTTATTGTGATGGTGGTTAAACATCACAGTAACAGGAGGGAGGCTGCACTTGCTGAAAGAGATGCAACATCCGCCTGCTGAAAATCAATCTTTCACACTTTTCTCTGATCTTCACTCTTACTGTATTGATTCTTCACACTTGTTGGCTAATCCAGTTCACTCACCACACACACACACACACACACACACACACACACACACACACACACACACACACACACACACACACACACA
>JAPTYQ010025895.1:0-11640 GCA_029814465.1 Ostorhinchus cyanosoma
TGTGTGTGTGTGTGTGTGTGTGTGTGTGTGTGTGTGTGTGTGTGTGTGTAAAGGGCACTTTAAAAAACACCAATTTTTTTTGTCTATTGTCCATCTCCGGAAAATAACTCAAACTATATCACCCCCTACATTTTTAAACATCAGTGCATGTATCCCGCACACTGTGAGATCCAGCCCACGACACAGTGTTCTCTCGCGGTCAGGTGGCGTCACCGGCTGCATGGGGAGGCGGTAGCAAGGGGGGGCGAGGGCCTTTGACACCGCTTGCGGTTTTAATTTCTACTTGTTACTCTTATTTTAAGACTTAAATTTTTACAGCCAGCTCAGTCAGCTCATATTCAGTATATTTCACTTATTTTGAGGCTGTAAAAAGTTAAATTATAAGTCATATACATCTGTAATAGAAAAATGTACAAATTATACTACTTGTAGCCTTTTCTGTAGGTTACGACTTATTAGTCTTTGCTGTGTGTGAAACTTATTTCTATTTGGTGTCCTGACGTAAGCAAACATGACTTGTCATGATACTGCCTGTCTCTTGCATGTTTTGGAAAGAACACTGTATTCTTCCCAGCGTAACTTCTACAAGGTCAATCTGTCAGTTGTTGACATTTCTGACAGCCTAGCTGGAGCCTCTCTTTCGACTACTTTCTAAGCCTGACACGTAGACTTAGGGGGGTGGCAAGAATGGGCGGGATCATCTTCCTATAGACAGACTCACTATACACGTCTCTGTACTGTGTGTTTGTGACTCTCATTGCTGTTCAGCTCTTATTAAATCAATAACTTTTATATTTCAACTTCTCTCCAGTGTGTGTTTTCAACAAATTCGACCACACATCTTAATACCAGCATTTTATACTTATTTTAAGCCTTCTAAGTACATCTGTAAACATGTTTTTTCTAGATTTAACAATCTTAATTCAAGAAATCTTATCAAGGGAAAATATCTTGCTGCATGGGCAGATCATTTCACTTGTTTTTAGTACCTTTTTCCCCATGTTTAGTGTTTTATCTTGTTTTTAGACACCCTGTTTTTGCAGTGTGCCTTTATAATTTCATCACCACTGTTTCTACTAATATCACACAGATATCATATATGATGCACCTGCCTTGGTATATTCTGAAATAAAACAAAGGTAAACTTAAAAGCTTTTCAGAAACTAGTCGACAACAGACATGGAGCTCAGTTTGTATTCTTGCTGGTTTGGTATCCCAGAAACCCTTGTCACACTGTTGTCCAGACCCAGCATCAGTTTTATTCACTTCTCTTACCTATGTGGTTTGGTTGAGTGCTTCCCTTTCCTGCCACAGAGCTACACTCCCAAGTAGGACGAATAAAATACTCCCGTCCTTTACAATCAGCTCAGACACAAAGGTGACTTTAATGAGGACAGTACCACCTGGTGGCAGATTGCCCACGCTGATGGTGAACACATCCTACAAGAAGCACAAAAACATTGTCACAAACAGTGCAGAAATACACTTCCCCCATCTATGTCATGAACAAAAATAGGATGAGGTATGAATGCAGAAGCTCTACGCACAGGGGCATCTTGGTCCATGAGGTAGGCTCCGCGCCCCTTCTCAATAGCTTGTTTGTACTCTTTCCATGCCTTTTCCTTCTCCTTCTCCTTCACCTGAGATCCAGATTGGAGACAGACACACAACAATTTTTCTTATAATTCTTCAGTGGAAGGAAAGTACAAAAGGATTTTAAAAGGCTGAAACTTTGAAACAAAATATAATAGAATAGCCTTTATTGCCACTGTGTGTACAGTAAAATTAGGAGTGCTACTGCAGTCAGTAGAACAGTATTAATACACATTAGTAGTACAGACATAAGAATGGAGCAAATATAAAATTACAAAAACTAAAAATAAGATAAGAAAATAAAATATGAACTTTACACGAGTAAGATAAGAAAAAAAGAGCTTGGTAGAATAAAAATACAAATAGACAAGATATGAATAGACACAAATTTACAGTATTAACAGTATGTAACAATACGTATATCTATGAACTAGGGTTGGGAATCTTATTTGTAAGGCCGATACGATACACATCTCGATACAGCATCTACAATCAGATATATTAAAGATACATGTGTGGCACCTCACGATACGATTCGATTCACACCCAAATCCCGATACACATCAATTAAGCACATTCTGATTCAACACATTAATTCTGGTAAAAAAAATGATATGAGTGAAATTCAATGAGCTGGATTATTTATTTATCAAATAAGTCCATGACTTTTCACAAAACATGTGCCTTACATACAGTCAGTAAAAAAGTTAGGACTTTGTTTCTATAGTCATTTCTCTATATGTTTCTCACACTCAACTTCTTGCTCCCTCAACGAATCAATTTGTAATGTAATGTATTTATAATGTAGGTAAAACAGAAAAAGGTTTTGTCACTTCAAGAGACACCTGCGCAAGGTATTCTGGGATGCTATGTTAGATATGTATGTTACTGTTTAAGGAAGTATCTCCGGTACAGCAGTACTCAATACAGCTGATATAGTTAAAATGTACATGTTCATAAACCACGTCATCCCCTTCCTTCTGTCTGTTCAGATTCAGTCACAGACATTACAGTATTCATCCGCCACACTCGTGCATCCACAGAGCTCATGCTGGCCTGTACAGTGTACACATCCGTGAATCTGCGGCGCATGTTAACTAGGGTCTGTAGAAAAGAAAAACTTTATCCAAATAAAGAGAAACACTTTTAAATGCACGTAAAACTATGTTCTATTGAATGGATTTAAGTTTTTCGATACAAACGTTCAGTAACCGATGCATCACGATATCATTACAAACTTTTCATTCACTTGCAGCTTTTCTACCGGTGCACTCGGATCATGCATGTGTGTGTCAGCGTATCGGTACGTATCGGATAATCTTCCCATCCCTACTATGAACAGTATTGATAGTATTAACAGTATGTATTACCTATGAAAACAGAATGTATGTTATCTTAAATATTACTTGTTATCTATTAAAATATGATCCCTTACTCTATAGGTGATGTTTCAGTGGATTATGTAGTTATTTTTTCATCACAAGAGCGCTTCTTAATAGCCAGTATAATTGGAAAACTTGTTTCTGCTTCAGAAAAGTACATACTTTGCCTCAATGGGCACAGAGCTCCAATTGCAATATTTTTAGAAGATGACTACCTAGTAACAACAAAAAAAGAGGGCAGATTTTCAGTACAATTACCAGATCAGTAGTGTATATGGTTTATTTGAGTCACTAAAAAAGTTAAATGAATCGAACACATTTGAGGGCTTTAAGTGGTCATTAAATGAGCAGTGAATTTTACCTGACAGCAAATCCATGAGTTTGCACTTCACATAAACGGCCTGCCGAGGGAGCTGCTGACCAGCGCTGTCCTGAAGTCCAGGCTTCACATCAGCCAGTGGGTTTTTAATATTTTCAATGCTTTTGCCATCTGAACCCATCTCTACACACAAAAACCAACATTTGCCGATGTTAAAAATAATGCAGGACACATGTGAAATGAAATACAATGACTTAGTGAGAAAAACAAAAAGATATTCCTAAAATGAAAAAGTGGTAGGGACTCAATCTAAATTATCTCAGATCTTTAACTTCTGCATTTAAAGAAAATATGAGAAGCAGTTATTTGTGAAATTACAGTTTTGGATATATTTGTACTGATACTGCTTAGTGATCCTGTTCTTATCAGTTAATTTGTTAGGTTGGGGTTAAGGCTACAGTCCAAATTGTGAGCAGAATTATTTGCTTATTTTCTTTATTTGTAGTTGCACAATGCATTTTTTTTTTTACTAATCACTATAAAACTATCACAGATTCTTATTTTATAATGATAGAAACTATCATATAATTATTTTCTAAACTACCATATAATTATTTACTACAGAAGAAAACAATCATTATGTATAACGGGGTTCCTCCAGGTTTCTATGAGTTCAATTTAAGACTTTTAAAGATGTTTTTAAGACTACTTAGAACAGGATTCAATGCCCATTTCACATCCATACTGGCAAAAATCTGTGACTCCTAGAATTTAGGCAAATTTATTTATTTACATCAGCAGAGACTGAATATTACATACATACTGTACACAGAACTGAATATTCTGTGATCATTTATGCAATGTTAGTGATAATCAGTTCCTAATTTCAGTGTGAATTGTCGGGTTGGAACAGATGGAACTGAGTCAACTAATGTTACTTTCTTTGCAGCTTAAACATTTAACAGACACATTTAAACAGCGAAAAAGTTTATGGCAACATGACTTAAGACCTACCATATCAAATTTAATAGCTTTTAAAGATTTTTTTAAAGGTATTAAATGCAGATTTGTAAATTCAAGACTATTTAAGACTCTGCAGGAACCCTGGTATTAGTGTAAAACTGAATGCAGGACTGTCAGTATTTTCACTGTGGTGATTTTCATACAGCCTCCTGGGGCCTCATGTACAAAGGGTGCGGCGTACGCCCTTTTCCACGCTCACGTTCAGATGTACAAAGAGTGAATTGACCGTGGAAATGTGCGCTCCTCCATGCGAAGTCCACAGCTGGCGTATACACGTTTTGTAGTGCTTTGGAGCCTTTGGCGACACTTAGAGGTGATACTGGAAAACTGATAATAATGTGAAAAAACCTATTCCTCTGAGTGATGTGCACATCAGAGATACACAGACGAAGAATTAACACAATGACATGCCATCCTACAACCCCCCACCCAGACACTGCCTATCAATGCCAATCAGCCCTGTACATTTCAACAACATTTTTGTGCGTGCGGACTTTTCCGGATATAAACGTACGCCAGGTTTTAGTATGAAATCCACAAAAATTTTTTGTACATGAGGCCTCCTGTTCTAAATCTATGACAAATCAGATCATGCTCTGACCATTTCACACTAAATTAAAATCACATAGTGGACCAATCAATAGGCTACTGGTCACATTTAATCATTAACTCCTGATGGCTTACAGGTACATAAACAGGACAGATTAACTACAAGCTAAACATCCAGCTGCTCATTTCCCCTTTAATACTGGGGTTTGGTTCCATCCCTATGCATCAGAGTGTCTGCTCACCTTTATCAGAAGGGGGCAGACATGGTCCATCTGAGGTGGTGATATTGGGACTGAAGTCCTTCTGTTCGTCTCCTTCAACACTGAACTGGACCACGTATTTGAGCTTCACCAGATCAGGACTGTACACTACATACACATCGTCCTGGAACACAAATATTATTCAACAGGAGCTCACAAACATACACAAAAATACAATGGAGACTGGTGAAATTAATACAATCTTAGCAAGTTTTAAAGACTGTTAGCAGAATAACACAATTCTGTCGACCTCCATTTACAGACCACGTTGACAGATGCTAATTTTCACAAGCATTTATCTGAAATAAGGATAAAAAAAAGACAGTTTTTATCTTCTGAATGTAAACATAAAGCTCCTTCTAAGGCTGACCTCCTCATGTGGCCTCATCTATAGAGTGACAGCTATTAAGAAATTTTACCTGATGGATAACTACCATAAATGTCAAAGGAAACTATTATAATGAATATGAAGAATGACCATGAATTTAAGCACAGATAACACTGCACAGACAGACAGATAAATGTATTGCATTTGGAGCGTAAATGCATTCAATACTGGACTCATACCTGAAAATCAAAGTGAGTGTTAGGAATGCGTCGGACTCCGTGCACACTGCTATGTCCCTCTGGGCCTGTGTGAGTGTGGGGTCTCTCTTGTGGATGTCCTTGCACTGTCCCAGAGCCACATCACACACCAGCAGCAACCGAGAGCCATCTGTCTCACTGGGGCTGGAGTATTTTAAACTGGCGCTATGACCGAGGGATACATCATTAATAATCCCTGTGTACACATTTTATTGCAGGAGTAGATGGTGTCATATGTAGAAATAAACTTTTTAAATAAACTCTTTAATCTGATGTTTTTTGCTAACTTTATGGCATCAGTAAA
Organism: Ostorhinchus cyanosoma; assembly: GCA_029814465.1. Classification (NCBI taxonomy): domain Eukaryota; kingdom Metazoa; phylum Chordata; class Actinopteri; order Kurtiformes; family Apogonidae; genus Ostorhinchus; species Ostorhinchus cyanosoma. The sequence continues at coordinate 6,016 of JAPTYQ010025895.1, forward strand.
GTAGATTCCACTGCCCAGATTACCGATGTGTGTTCTTCTCTCTATCCCATGATCCTCCACTCCAACACGAGGCAGAAGAAGGCCGCTTAAAAGAGAGTGAAAATATTGAAAGTCACGCATCTAAATGAATGCTGCAATGAAGGAAATATGAAACTTCATACTAAAGGAGACCATATATCTATATGTATAAAGGTTTATGGAGATGTCTTTAAGTTTTCAGAGGACTTAGGTTCTGTTTGAGTTCAAGCATTTTCTCCAAACTTTGATGAAGACATTAGAGCATTTGGGGAAAAGAAAAGTGTATTCTTATATTTCTTATGTTTTCATCCCTACAAAATTCTAGACAAGCTAGAGCAAAAAAAAAATGCAAAAAATACAAAAGATTAAAAAGAGCAAGCACTTAGTTTTATTGTCCCCACCTTGATAAATAATTTGGCTTATGTGACGCCAAAAATGGCTTGGATGCTTCACCTAATCATGCATAATATAAAACCCCAATATGGGCACAGTATATCTGGAAAGTATTCACAACACTGTACTATTTAATTTAATTATTATTATTATTATTTAAAAAAAAATATATAATTTCTTGTGTTACGGCCTTATTCCAAAATAAATTAAATTAATTTTTTACCTAATAATTGTACATGCAATACTTCATAATGACACAATAAAAAAAGTGAGATTGAAACTTTTGCAAATTCATTAAAAACAAATAATGCCAGACACAACACACTCCACCCCCACACATATTGTAGCTTATTTTGGCATTCTGTTCTGGTGTCAGCATATCAGGTGCCTCTGTATGCATCAAGTGTAAAGTAAATAGAAACAAAATTGATGTATTGATACACATTTGAAAATTTGCCCCAATGAGAAAAAAAGATTTACAAAATTCATAAAAAATCTGAACTTTCACCTAGTCTTCCCAGAATATATCCACATCTATATTCCTGGCCATCAGCAGTCTATAAACCCAATTTGGTATGAATTCAACCAATAGTTTTGCTGTAACAGACATGTGAATTTTCTCCCATTATATAAGTAAATGGGGAAAAAAAAGAATTGAAAAATTCATTAAAAAAAAAAAAAAAGAACTTTGTCCTAGTTTTCCCAAAAAGTAATCAGATCTATTCTGGGTCACTGGCAATCTACAAATCCAATTTGGTATATATTCAACCAATAGTTTTGCTTCTAGATTGTTAACAATCAAAGATACAAAGAAACAAACCAAAAGCACTACCCCTTGCCTCCCCTTCAGGGGGCAGGGTAATAAAAATCTAACATGTACATGAGTATTCACAGAGTTTGCTCAGTATTTTGTTGACAGACCTTTGGCAGCGGTCACAGCCTCAAGTCTGTTTGAATGTAATCCTACAAGCTTGGCACTCTTATATCTGGGCAGTTTCTCCCATTCTTCTTTGCCAGATGTATTCCATATATTATGACTCATCCTTACGATTACAGTAATAAAAAATAAAACACTCAAGTACAGTACAAATAACATGGCTTTAGACTTACATTGTTATATATAGAGTTGCATTAAAATGTCAAAGACTACACAATACATGGATGTTGTCATCATAAGAGTGTAAGAGCATTTGGACTGGACATGGTCTCACCGAGACAGGATTCCCACAAAGTTGCTGGACCTGGATGAATGGAGCAGGGGCCTAATGTTTGCAAGCTCACTCTTAAATGTTTGAAGTTCCACCCCTTTGCAAACACATAAAACCTGGTGGATCTGGATTTTGCTGCAAATGACAATCATATGTCACCCACATAGAAAAACCATTTGTAAGTGCATACATTAAAAAGGGCAATTAAAACATTTACATAATGACTGAAACTGTGTTGTCTTTGAATGCTTTCAGATTTTCAATTACAAAGTCAGAGGCAACAATAAATCACAGTGTGGTTACATGGGCGTTTCTATATTTCTTCATCTGACAGAAATCTCAGTGGAAATGACAGTTTTTCTGTATCCAACTCCACACACTGTACTGACTGCAGGTCACCCCCCACAACACACACAGGTGAACATCCAGGGCTTGGACATTGAGATAGTGGACTCTATGAAGTACCTCAGTGTTCGCCTTAATAACAAACTGGACTGGACAAATAATACAGACGCCCTGTTCAAGAAGGGCCAAAGTCACCTCCACTTGCTGAGGACACTGGGGTCCTTTGGAGTGGGTGAGGCTCTTCTCAGGACATTTTATGACACTGTGGTGACTTCTGCAGTAGTATTTGCCATTGTGTGCTGGAAAGTGGCCAGTACAGAAAGGGACAGAAGGAACCAACTGCTTAAGAGAGCTGGATCTGTCCTAGGCTGCCTGCTGGACTCCATCGAGGAGGTGGCAGACAGATGGATGTAGGCCAAGCTGACATCCACCATGGATAACCCCTCCCACCCCCTGCACCACACAGTAGAGGCCCTGAGTAGGTCTTTAAGCACCAAACTTTTACACCACCAGTGCAACACCATCAGTTTCCAACAAAATAGTCAAGCATGCACGGAAAGAGAGATTAAGTGTTTATATCCTTGTCTTCCATGGTATTGGAAGTATTGGACAAAAAGGAGAGGGGAAGAGGAGAAAGGAGTCAACTCAGGGTGCAGCGATAGGGGACGTCATAGACTGCGCTGAACAGATGCTGTTTGATGAGTTTTTAAAACATGACCAGGCATTGATCAGATTGTCAAAGGTTTCTTTGTGTTGTGAGAAGACATTACCTGTCCTGCAGCAGGGCTGTCACACTCTGAAACTCTGAGCTATTGGAGGGAACGGCTTCAATGCTGCATCTCAGAGCACGATATTTTCCCAAAGAGGAAGGTTTGGGGTTTCTCGGGGTCATCTCACTGACATTTAGAACATCTTTGATTAACTGAATAAAAAGGGATAAAAATAACAAAGATTGTGTTAGAATAGAATAGAATAGAATAGAATAGAATAGAATAGAATAGAATAGATCTTTATTGTCATTGTAACAGGTACAATGAAAATCAATTTAGCAGCAAACACTTAAAGTGCAAATGACTATAAAACACAAAACACTGAAAAATACTGGCAATATTAATATACACAGATAAAATACTAAATAATCAAATACTACTAAAGTACTACTAAAATATACAAAAGCTTACTACAGAAAAGAAGTATGTACAACATATAAGGACATATATATAGGTAATAAAGGACATATACAAGGAAAAATTTAAAACAAGGTGCACGGGTTGTGATTATTGCACTGAGGTACGGTGAGTATTGCATTGTCCATTGGAGTGTGGGTGGGTGGTTGTTCAGTCAGTGGGGAGGGGGTACATTTCATTGCTTGTGGGTAAAAGCTGTATTTGAGTCTGTTATTGTTTGAAGTGTTCTGAATCTCCTTCCAAGGGGAGGGAGGGAAAAGGGTTAGCTGATATGAAATTATGAGCTATATTTCAGGGTTGAAGAACCATAATATAAGACACTTTTCCAAACTTCTCAGGCCAGTGCAGTGGAGGTGTGTCTGAAGAATTTGGAACTGTTCATTCATATATTTAACCCCCCAACCCATCTGAAAACATCCTTGACTAACTTGAGTCTGCGCCACAGGGTTGATTTTCTACAACTTGATGTGGACAGAAGTGGGTAGAATTCTCATACCACTTGAATTTCCATATATGTTGAGGAATTTTGCCGAATGACACCAAAAAACTCAAGAACTGCAACATACTGATATAAGAAAACTCCATTAAAGCATCGGCAGGTACATTTTTGCACATAATCCTGTGATGGAATACCTTGGTTGCAGCTTCAAATGTAATTTGGTTGTGGTAACAAGCGCTTCAGGAAAGTCACTGCTCACAATGTCAATGAAATGGAACACAATTAATAATCCTTCAGCACATTCTTTGTATTTCCCTGCTCTGATATCAGTAGAGAGCACTGCAAAAATTGTAATTTTACCAGGTGTATTTTTCCTAATTTCGAGTCTAAATATCTCATCACACTTAAAATAAGGCATAATCACCTAAAGAGTAACTTTTCAGTGAGATATAAGAACTTATTTTAAGACAATAGGTCTTGAAAATCTTATTTCAAGAAATCTTACCAAGATAATTTTCGTTTGTTGTATTGGCAGATTTTTTTTTTGCTTGAATTAAGCAAAAAAAAAAAAATCCCTGTTTTAAGTGAGATGAGATAATTTGACAAGAAATGAGAAAGATACACTTGGTAAGCTTTGATTTGTTTTTTTTTTTTCCAGTGAGCAAAGGTTTCTCTGAGCAAGATCACAATGAAAAGCATTGTAGTAGTTTGCCAGTAGATCATTTGCCTGTCTAGTTCTGTCAATTAGTCACAAAGAGTACTCTGCTAATGTCTTAAGCCACCTTTTGCTATTTTGTTTTTACAGGATTGTAATGAGCCTCTTGATTCACTTACAACAAAAAATACAGGGAAGGATTAAAAACTAAAAAAATCTTAACTAAATGGCTTCTACAGGCAACAGTCAGTATTAGTACAATGGACTATAGTAACCTGAACTATAAGAAACATTTAGATGTGTTGAATGAAAACTGGTCTGAAAAAGAATCAAATCCAATCACATTTTAGGATTTTAACAAATGTTACCTCATGACACTTTACATTTGGAGCTGGTCTAGAGCAGAAGTAATTAATTAATATATATGATTATACAGTGAGAATTAGTGCAGTAAATCTGGTAACATCTGTCCAAAGGAGTTCAACACATGTTAAGTACAAAGAGAAGACAAGAAATACTGGATAATTTGGTCTACTTTTTCTTTTCTTTTTTTTTTTGGTAAAATTCTTGTTTTTAACCCATAAAGATCCAGTGTTACTTTTGTGCCTTTTATGAAATGATTTTTTCACAATTTTTCTTAAGTGAATTATCAAATTTTTTTCTAATATTATGCTCAGTTTTTGCATTCTTAAGTGAAAGTCTGGTATTTCATTCATTTAATTGACTGAGCTTGATTGATGTCAATAAAAGTTTAATTAACGCTGAGGAGAGAATGGAGGAAAAAGTGATTTTTTTTCAGTAAAATATATCATTAGCTGACCATAAAATAGAGTGTGTCCATCCACTGTCATAGATCCAGCTCCATGGGTTTTACTGGTGAATTAATGTTGTAGAAGATGACTGTGTTTCCATGTTCACTGCGGAGACTCTGAATGTTCAAATGGGTCATATCTGATGACTATGAAAAGATCAATAACTGCATTTTACACCAATTATTTACATGTATCAATAGGTTTAGTTGATCCACAGTTATTTAACTTTTTAAATGATTCTGGTCACCAGTGAATGTTTGGGTCTTTATGGACTAATCCTGTTCTCAAATTTTCATTACAGTTCAGTTGTGTCTTTTTAGAGTAGTGTTTTTCAACTTTGGGGTTGTGACCAATGTTCCCTCTAAACTGCGCGCCTGCGCAATCGCGCACTGCTCCCGCTTTCTCCGCACACAGCAAACCTATGCAGCGCATAAAAAAACCCAACCTGAATTGTAAATAAAATAAACACATTACAATTTATTCTCTCTATGGAGAGGACTTGGGCATTGATGATGCCTGGAAAGATGTGCCTTTGATGCAAGATGTGGAAACTCTTCTTAGAACTGTA
>JAPTYQ010025918.1:0-11639 GCA_029814465.1 Ostorhinchus cyanosoma
CCGACTGACACGTTTATATTTTGAGAACATTTCAAAATCTGGACTTTTCCACTTTTGCTGCGGTAAGGAAGTCAAATTAGTGCTTTCCACTTTTACCACAGTCTGTTTTCACACATCTGTGTCTCTACCGGGTAAAACAATGTGTGGAATTTGGACACCTCTGCATATATCACTATCTCTTACTGTGTTATTATTGATGAGGAGTGAACACGTCTGATCTGATCATAGTCATGTGGATAAACTCCCACAGGGGCTTAGTTCACATGTGGAGGCCTCAGTGGAGGAATGCGATAATGAATGGTCTTCATACCACGCACACACACCATATGGTAATGTACACAACGTCACACACAGCTAAAGATAGCCATCGGTTCGACTCGACGCCCACTTTGTAAAGAACATTTCACTTTGACTGTTTGACTCACACTGACAGATGAACGCTTCCTTCACATAACAAAGACTGGGTCCTGCCTTCAGGCTCAGTCAGAAATAAAAACACACTTTGCCAACACCTAAGGAACTAATTAGACGACTAAACTCAAATATGTCATAAATAACATGTAACTTAACTTCAATACAACTTCTAAGATCAATTTCAGAAAAACTGACCAGCTTCACATACTCTTATTTCTGACAAACAGCAAGCTGATGCTACAGAATATAAGTCAGAGAAACAGTCTGAGGTATTTTCTCCATGGCAACAGCAGCTGAGGCTCATGGGTACTGTAGTTTACAGAGCTGCAGTGAAGTTAGAAACATTCAGATTGTGTACAGTCTGGGGCACCTGTGGCCAAGAAGGTTGGAGAATCGGCTTGTGACCGAAGGGTCACAGTTTGATTCCCTGGAATGGCAGAGAAATTGTTAGCTGACATGCCCTTGTGCAAGGCACTTAACCCTCATTTGCTCCCCTAACACCTGACATTGCAGCCCAGTGCTCCTAATCTACAGTGTGTGGTGTGTTCTAGCATGTTTTAGTTAGTGATGGGTTAAATGTAGAGGATCACTTTCAGTGTTCCATGTTTGGATGTAAATTAAACTTACAAATAACTGATCTCAATCGAAACCCCCACCTTGTTACTTCTACAGTGCACAAGTTATTTTAGTATTACATACACTCTAAAAAACTATTTTTTTACTTTTAGTTGTCAGGTTTTGCTCCCGAACAAGCTAACTGTTACCAACCATGTGCAATGATATATAATATTTACTTTATCAAGTTTTTTTCCAGGTGGCAATAAGGCTGTTTATGCTCAAATCTGTGATCAGGTTATCAAAATTGAGCCATCTTAAAAATTTGCTTACACTCTAATGTTTCATCTTGCTCCATTGTTACCTCACCAAAGTTTTATTTCTGTATTTATTTATATAATTTTACAAGGAAAATGTAAATTAATAGTAAAATCAAATCATGGACCTCATTTCCTCAGTAACGGTGTGAGTAACTTCCTCTGTTTCGGAGGTCAGAGGTTAATATGAGGATCCTAAACTGACTTCTTTCACTCATTTCTTCCTTTGACTTAGACTTTTGTTTCAATAGTTATAACACAGTCAAAAGTAGTGTGTCAATTTTTTAAGGAAGGTGGTAATATCTTTCCAATATCTTTTATCTTTCTCTTATCAATTAGTCATCTGTCTAAGAAGTATTGCTAATTTCTTACCATTTAAAGTCCATGACTGGTTGACTTCTAAGAATAAACATTAAATTAACACTTACAAAAACTCCTTCTACTAAAATTATTCACTTAATTTAAACAAAACTACAACTACTCATGTACACATAAAACTAGCTCAAACTAAACTAAAAGACTAAATATAAGAACTAATAAACACTTCAACACAATAAGATCTCTAGTTCCAGGCACTTTCATAACAGAGTCCATGTGAAAAACAACTGGTCAGGACAGATGAGACAGTTGGAGATGTCTCACCTTCTGGACGCTAACTCAGGTGTCTGCTGAACAACACTAGCGCTAATAAATTTACACAAACATATGCAGTAATCATGAAATAATAATGACGGGTCCACTCTTGGTGTTGGCTAATAGTGCCAGAGCAGAATCCAAACAACATGTGGCTAAAAATACTCAACACACACACACGGATAGCTGAGATGCCTTTAGCCACACAGGCTAACTTTAGAGAGAGCGAGAGAGCGACAGTCAAAGTGTGTAGAGCTGAACTGGTCTGTCATTACACGGACTTTGTATTTATCAGAGGCATTACACGTCTTAAGTGGGATTAGAAAGGAGCGAAAAGTCTTCATCAACTTGATAAAACTGCAAGCTTAAGCATTTCCAGGTCCATTTTCTAAAGGCCAAAGCACACCTGGTATGCTTATTTTCCCAATTATTTAACGTACAGTCTAGTTTGGAACTTTTTGTTCTTCCCAAGTCAACCGTCACTCATAATGTCCTGTAAGATATTCACATCTGATTACTATATTACTGCTTCTTGGGCAAATCCTTTGTAATTTTTTTTTTTTTACATTTTTCATATTGATGTCTTAATAATATCAGCGGCCTTGTGTATAATGTAACACTCATTGTGCCATCATAGTACAAATACTACAATATCCATTAGTCTCAGTCACACCCAGGATTAAAGCTGGAGACTATGTAAAAATCTGTGTAATTGTTTGTTCAATTACAACTGAACTGTGCCACAACAGAACATGTATTTAGCCATTTTGGGCTTAAAGTGTATCTCAAAAAGCACCAAAAATGTCATATTCTTCTTCTGATGTTATCTATCCTTTCAGCTAATGGCTCCAATCAAGCAAAAGTGAACATCAACATCATTTATCAAGCGGGCGCATTTTTTAGCTAAAGATCTCAATTTAATGGAACTGTTATCCTTTTTAAAATACCACAATGTAATTGACCTATATCAGCATTGACCACCAAAAGTTGTGAATAGCACTGTAATAGTATTAAATAAAGCACTGTGATTATTTGTAGCTTGTTGCTTTAAAAAATAAGTCAACATTTTGGGTGATACACACAATGGTAGAGTCATCCACGTGTTACGATGGCAGCCTGTCCACGTGTCACCACATTCTCATGTCAATAAAACTGAGATTTTTTAATATTTTACTCCAAAATGTATTTTCAGCATAGTTGAACAAAATATCTATAAAGTTTTGTCTTACTTGATATCAATTTCTGTTGAGAACCACGTTTTGAATGTTTGCGTGAAGCTTAAATGTTACTGTGTTACCGAACAGTAATTTGACATTTTTCACCTACAAATTTTATCTCCCCAAATTTTGTTATACATAAAGTTCAAGTGCTTATAAATACCTACTCAGATATGTATAATACATGCATATAAGTTAATCTGCTTACATGACAGAGACTGCTGAACACTAAATGTGTCCATTTGTTACCGCTCCATTGGACCCTAATGTCAAAACCATAGTTCAATATCCGTTCCATGGTCAGATCAGCTCAACCTCTGCCATTCCTCACACCACTGAAAGAACAAATTAAAGTGAACAGCAGTTCAAACACAGCTGTTGTCCCAGCCTTGAAACCAAATACAGACAAAATGACAATGTCAAAATTTAATTTGACTCTCACACAATATGGAGCTACTAGGACCTTCATCTATTATACACCCTATGGGAACATACCACGAAGTGATACATGGACCAACGAGACAGGTGTGTTTATATAATTAAAACTGTCCTCAAGTGTTGTTTGAAAAATTACCATCCCAGGTTGTCTTCTTTTCCCAGAGTCTTGACCAGATCCTCATTCTACTCCATTACTGTACAGTGTGTCCACAGCCACCATTAGCTTATCTTAACTGTTTACAACTACATCAGCGGGAAAGAAAACTACACTTGTGATGTTTCACTCTTATACTTTGACTTGAACCACAGCCTCAGATTGAGTAGATTTTATCATGGTAGTGTCTGCGTGTGTGTTGTCTCCAAGTTCATTAGATCCATGTAACTGATAAATAAACTTTTTACACTGTTCAGACATTTCAATCTGTGGAAGACTTTAGTTGTGACAGAGAAAGAAACCACTTACTGGTCAATATTAAGTACATTATTGTAACTGTTTTGTGGTCAGTTCTAAATGTAAACAGTTCTGTAATAATGCAGCAGATTAGATGGTTCAAAGCACAATTTATAGCATTATTGGAAACTAGAATATTGACCCACAGGGATCCACAGGTCATATTAATACCAATATCTAGGGACTGAAGTTAGTAAATGCATCATTCCTGTTTTTAACTTCATTTCCCATTCCATGACGTTTTTGGCTTTGTCCATCTGTGACGCTGCCATTTTTCAGTCTGATCAAATATTTCTGTCCTCTAACCAACTATTAGATTGTAAAATAGAAGGTTTAAGGTAAACACTGAATACATTTTAGGATTTAAATGTCACAGCAATGTCACTTTGGAGAACTTTGTAATTCTTGTAAAAAAAAAATAGACATACATTTTTTGTCCATCTGTGACAAAGTAGTTTTTGATATTTTTCATTTAAAATCATTTGAAACTAAATTTTGCCCTTTGATTCTGTTTAAGGTGGCATTTAGACCTTTAAAATTATGTGGAATATTTGTCTGAAACTTGCCTGGTTCAAAAGTTATAAATCAAAAAGTTGTGCGCGGTCCATCTCAGACGCCCTTGACCTTGCCCTAATATCTCCCAAAATATTGGTCCTATCTACTTCCCAAGATATTTAATGTGGAGATGGGACTTTTCCTCAGCTGTAGGAACCAAATTGGCCAGTTAAAAATGTCTCAATTTCTCAGAACTGTGCAGATATACACACACACACACACACACACACACACACACACTTTCCAGGAATAAGATATAGATTATTCTAAGTGCAGCAGCTGAAAAGACTTCTTAATAATTGTTGATTGTTTAATCATTGAATCAATTACCTATTTACTTAATAGAATTATGGAAAATGTCAGTATGAGTGAAACCAAAAGCTCCAGATGACATCCTCAATAGGACTTTTTTGGTTCACAAGCAACTTGTAACAATCAGAACATTTACATTTTTATTCGGGATAGAAGAGTGAAAGGGACTGACTGTCGAAAGAAGAATTCATTAATTAGCTCATAAATAATCAAAGTTTAGGCTCAGTTATGCAAACTGGAAGTCAAATCTCATTTGTGTGTGTGTTGGGCCTAACTGAAAAGCATTTTCTGTTGAACCTTTAAAACTTTAAAGAACAACAGTATTTTACACTTAAGCCACAATTACATAAAATGGACACCAAATGTCCTAAATAAAGTGTATGACTCAACATGTCATGCCAAATTTTTAAAGTATGATCAGGATATTAAAGAATATTTGGAGATCTGACAAATTAGCATGTGTGCTATTTTATTTAGCTTGTTTAATGAAAAAAAATCACTGGTTTAAAGGGTTTTTATCAAATCCCGTAGACGCGTAAAAAAGACAAAAACACACCAACAGTGTCATCTGAAAAAGCACCAGTGTCATTTTCCACAGGTGAGCTTCTATAAAGGGCGTTTCCACTCTTTTCACCTTTATTTACTTTATAAACTTTACATGAATTAACTGTTTACGAACCTTCAAATATGGTCTCAGAATGATCTTCAGTGTTTTCCTTGTTTTTATGACATTATTTTATAGGTTTTTTAATATTAACCTGTCAGTAAAACTTAAAAATACGGATCAAACTAATCTGTCATGGTTTGTGCCTGAAAGCTCGGAATCACAGTCCAGTTTTGGAGTAAACCTCATTGAAGTGTGTTTTCTGTCAGTCTGAGGGTGTTATTATTGTTATATAATGTTACCGGGATGACTCACCTCTACTGGACCGGAGGAAACGGGGAGTCTCGTGGAAGCCACGCGCTGATCCGTTCACAGAGTCTCCATCTTTCCGTTCACAAAACTGAACTAAACAAACACATTCATGAACCGACCGCCGGTGTGTCCGCCCGTGAACCAGCCGTGGTGCTGGTCCTGGGACCGGTCCGGGCCTGTCGGTACCGGGACACACACACACAGAGAGACGGACAGAGTCACAAAGTTGGGTGGGGGCGCTGCTGCCGTTTCACACGCGCACGCACAAGAAAAGTTCAAACGTTAGCTAAAGTCGGTTCCTCCGCTGTAACGGCGGCTCTTTGTCAACGGTACTCGGGGCTGACGCCGGTAAAAGTGACGTCAGAGAGGAAAAAAGTGGTGAAAAAAGTTGGATCAAAATGAAGGAAAGTTGAGGCCCGCAGCTGGCGGGGCGGCGAATCACTGCAGGTCCGGCTGCTAGGGGCTAAAACACGGTAATCCGGTGTCTGTCCGGCCCGGTGTCCGCTTCTGCTGGTCCTGTCCGGGCTGGGATGGGGGGAAGTTTAACGGTAAACCGGGAAAGCTTTGACGGAAAGTGTAGTTTTAAAAAGGAAAAAAGTGGAGGGGGGGGAGAGTGGCAGAGGCTGGCCGGTGGCCTGGCCGCGCGGCGGTGTGTGTGCGTGTGATTGCGGGCGCGTTCCCGTGACGGAAGAGTGCAGGCTCCCATGGAGTCAGAACAGTCCACCAGTCAGCCGCGAGCCCCGGGACGGTGGGCCGCCCCGCCCACCTCCGCTCTGAGCCGGCCCTACTCTTCCGTGCTAGAGGTCTCACTCTGACAATAGTAAGATAGTACAAAAGTAAAACCAATATTGTATTTTGTGTGTATCTGTGTGTGCGTGTGTATGCGCGCGCGCGACCCTCCGGGGATTCGCACCAAACACACAGAGCTGACTGCTGCAGTTTGGAATAGTCATGGATTTTTAGTCAAGGAAGACAGTAGTGAAAACTGCAAGTTGATAGAACCAATATTCTGGGCCTTTCAATCATGTTGCTATGGCCAAAATGTTTTGGCGGTGACTGCTGGAAAAATGCAATACAGTATGATAAAAGCTGCCACATCTAGAACCTGTGGATCCCCATGAGTCAATGCACTACTTTGTTATTCTTCATTAGCTGCTGAAATTTAGTGACTATTTAGTGACTTTTAATGTTACAGAGCGAGTCAATGTTTTTGGTGTTTTCAATAAGGGAGCCTTAGCTTGGCAAGTATCACCCCTACCTGTTCTGCATTCTCTTCTCTAAATATGGACTCTTATTTCTAAACAGAAAAAAAAGAAATAAAATAAAATAATAATAATTTGGATGCTGATTGCCATTTATACTTTAGTGAAGTTAAAGCCCATAGATACATTTCACCTTTTAGGGATCATGTTATATCGTAAAGAAAATATAAGTCCTGTATTCACCAATAATTACAATGATATGGATTTACAATACTTTTGAAGATTCTGAAAGAGCTTCAATGTAAATATTTGACAGATTATTTGTGCAGAAATTATTAATTTACAAAGTAATTTCAAAGTTGTGATGAATACTGATTGTTTTCTATTAGTAGTCAAATTTCGTGGTTTGAGTATTTTTGTACTTTATTTATTTTATTTTAAGTGTTTGTCTGTATAGAATGAGTCATAGACAAGACAGAATTTATAACTACTAATTAGAAACGAATTATCTTCGCACGCCTCTCGGTAATGCAGTGAAATATCTGCAGTATAATTCTTCTGGATCATCTTCTCGTACACAAAGGATCTTTGTCGACATGCGACTTTCCATTGGAACTGGGGACACGCGCACGCGGAACGTTAAAGGAGCAGTCCGTCACTTTTCAGTTTCGACAAAGGAGACAGGCGGCTGACGTCACTTCCCTGTCCAATCAGAGCCTGATGTACTCACCTGAGGAGCCAATAGGAAGGCAGAAAGACAGACCGCTTTACAATACATTCACCTGGATGTGAATGTGCCGTGTGTCAGGAAATTTACTCACAAAACAGTCAAAATTACTGAAATACTGCTGTTGTCATGATATATGTCTGACCTTTAACCTCCTCAGAAAAGCTATGATGGTTCCTGCAGGACTGTTCATGTCTGTGACAGTTATGTTCAGAAAATACCAGATTTATTGCATTCATTTTCTCATGTTTCTATCATGTTTCATTCCATTCATATCAGATATTTCTAACTGTACGGCCTCTTGTCATGTTGACGGGTCATACGAAACCTTTAGAACCCATTTAGCTTAGTTTTTGTGTGTTATAGAATGTGTCAGATTCAGATACATTTTATTTATTTTAACCCTTCCATGCATGATGTTCACAAGTTCACTTTCCAAAGGTTATGAAGGCAACGTTCTCCAAACCACATGGGTCAGTCTCTATAGACCCTAAGAAATACAATGAAAAAAGTACCATCTTAGTTTTAGACTTGTTTTTTGACAGTTCTGTGATCTTATAAAGTTAACCTCCTCAGACCCAGCTGGGTTTTCTGTCCATGTTTGTGGGAAAGCGTTTCACAGCTTTATACAGAAAACAAAACAAAACCAAAAGTCCACCGCAAAGGACAGTCCATAAAAATAAATGATGATGATAATAATAATAATAATAATAATAATAATAATAATAATAATAATAATAATAATAATAAAAAAAAAACATCTGGAAAAAAGGATCTAGGCTGTACTCCACCTGTGTGCTCTTATCCATGCTTATTCATCACCATCTTCTGTCCTTTGGAAAAACCAGTTCACCACAGCCATTTGCATCCTTTTTGCAACCCCCCCCCCCACCACCACCACCACCACCGTCTGTCCTTCCAGGGTCCTTTCCTGGACACTCATCCCCTCCCTTCAACACTTTGAATTCTGGGAAACGCCTGCATCAGTTCAGGTCTTTCTCTTCTGATGCTGCCTTCATGTGCTGTTGGTAAGATTATCCTGTTCACTGGGGAATTCCACATTATAATTGTGTTGCGTTCAAGTGCTTTTAGTGTCGCAGTGAAATGAAAAATGGCCGACACACAGTTTACCAAGATCCTTTTATTGTCATTATCTCTACAGAGCACACACAACGAGAGGCCGCAGCCAGAGTAAAAAATGGAAATATACAATATGAAATGCAAATTATTTGAATAGTATTAAATAGATAATAAAAAAAACCACACATACACACCCTTCTCGTCTCCCAGACACTCTGCACACATTCATACCCAGGGAGGTGCAGAAGTAAAACAGTAGTTCTTTCACTTTATTGATTATTAAACAATAATAATGATCATAACCTGCTTCTTGGGTAAAACTGTTTTGGATGCGTTAGTTCATCTGCTTTTTTTTTTGCAAATTGCGTATACTATAAAAAAGTGTAAAATCATCAGCTAACCGAAGCGGAACGTTAGTAAAAACATTGTTTATCATTTGTGATAAATCCCTCATTTTTTTCTCCATCATGTTGAAAAAGGTGAAAGGTTATTTTCATCTCAGCAGCTCATGGATCACTATTTTCCCCCAGTTCTCCCATGAGGGGGCGTTCATGTGCAATTTTGGAGTTCGGAACCAGTTTTTATCATAATTCCCAAAGAACATGAAGGCAGGACTGTTGACAACCTGTGGTTCATAATAAACACTGATAACATCCACTCTCACCATCATGTATATTTAAAATGAACAGCATTAACCCATTAAAGACCCAAACACACACCATCAACCAAAAGCTTCGACTGATCTAAACTGTTTAATTCCTGTTGATCCATTAAAGCTTTTCAGTTTTTTAAGGTTATTCACATCTTATATATGAAAGGAAAGTTGGTAAATGTAACTATTACCATAATTAAACCATCATTTACACTAAACTAAACCATTATTTATGCTTTTTTGTTGCATTCAAACAAAGAGAAAATTAACTTGTCATTAATTATAGGATATTATGTTTTTATTTTACTTTTCTAGCCCATTTGAGGTATTATTAGGCTGAATGTTGGACTAAAAGGAGTTTGACAGGCTGTGATTTAAGAGAAAATCCCATTTCTTTTCAAAGCTGCTGCTCCCTCTGTTGTACCTGATCCTCCATTACAGGCTGACAGAGGGGATCATGTCCACTGAAGAATTAAACTGAAGAATGACTGGCTTCAGAAAATATCAAAATGAACTTCAATTGCTTTGTCTTCTTTGGGTATGGATTTTTTTTATTTTATTTTATTTTTTTTTGACACTGACTCACCAAGATCATTTTCACTTTCACAGATGTTTTGGCTTGAATTAAGTAAAATAAATAAATGAATAAAAATTGCCAATGGAACCAGTAAAAATGATCTTGATAAGATTTCTTTTCAATACCTATTGTCTATAAATCAGTTTTTATATCTGACTGAAAAGTTCCTCTTTAGTTGATTCTGTCTGATTTTAAGTGTGATGAAATATTTGGACTAAAAATGAGGAAAATACACTTGGTTAGATTTAGATTTTTTCTTCTACTCATCCTACTCCTATTTCCTTCCTCCTACTTTCCTTTCCTTCATTTTTTCCTTCCTTTCTAAACTTCTTTTTTGTTTGTCTTTGCTTCTTTTTTCTGCTTTCTTGTCTTCCTTCCTATCATCTGCCTTCTCACTGGAAAAAATCCAAATCTTACCGAGTGTATTTTTCTCATTTCTAGTCCAAATATCTCATCACACTTAAAATCAGACAGAATCACCTAAAGAGGAACTTTTCATTCAGATATAAAAACAGATTTTTAGACAATAGATCTGGAAAATCTGATTTCAAGAAATCTTTCCAAGATTATTTTCACTTGTTCCATTGGCAGATGAAAGAAAAACAAACTGACACCAAAACCAAGACGGAAGAAAAGGTCAGTTTATGTTTAGTAATTTCCCTAAATGGTAATAGAGACTCAACATCTGTGATAAACTGATAAAAAAAAAAGACACTACTGGAGAATGTACATAAATAGCATAACATTTCTACAGAAACTGCAAAAAAAAAGGGAAAAAACAAGCAAACGATAAAACTGTTAGAGGAGAAAATGTTCCCCGTGGGATTTTATTAGAAAACTTTGTCCCAAATGACCTAAACTGGTCAAGTTATTTATTCAAGACCAAACAAATAAAGGTTATCAGTGGAAGCTGCGAACGTGTTTACACTGAATAATTTACTCACATTCAGATCTGAACCAACATGTGAACGTCCAAACCGTCTGCTGCACAGGCAGGAAGTCCTCCATATGTGGAAGAAGATGGATTTACACAACAACGCTTATGTCAAAGTCAAATAAAAAGGCTCCTGTGGAGATTTTTACAGAGATTTACAATGTTTTTTTTTTTTTTTTTTTTTTACCAGATTTGATTTTGTCTTTGTTTTTATGATGGAATTAATACAACTCTGTAATAAGGCATTTTCTCAGGAATAAACTTCAAGTGCAAAATCTGGTTTATGTGCACATATTTTAACATATTTTAACATTTTTCTGTTCATTACTGTAGAATCCAATAAAGTAATAACAACCCAATAACGTCATAAATTTGCTATTTTTTAAAAATGTAATAGGTCAATAACGAAATAAAAGTTTGCACATTTTTTTTTTTTTTTACCAGGCCAGTAACGTAATAAGTTATTATGTTATTGTCCTATTACATTTTAATGACGTTATGGGTCATTATTACATTATCGGCTTCTACTATTACTCTATTTATTACATTACATTTTTACATTTACATTGTGGTTTTAATCTTTTGCCCTTTTATGCTTCACTATTTTATTTATTCTGAAAGCTGCTGCCATATATTTTTGGAGGATAAGGTGTTTTTAG
>JAPTYQ010026038.1:0-11633 GCA_029814465.1 Ostorhinchus cyanosoma
CGCCCACCTCCACCCTCGTGCTGTGGTCAGAACATGGCCACAGCTGTAATGACAGACCATGGAGCTGCAGATGTTGCCGTCTTTGGCGTTTCCTGCCTCTGTTATCAGTGTGTGGTCGCTTCTCCAGCAGCTTCTGCGTCCACACGGTTCAGCTACAACTACCACATCTGACAAACATGTGACTCCACCCAGAGCCCCCCCACCTCAACCAGGAACTGGATTAAGGCCCTCAGAGGCAGCTCTGAAGCATCTGCAGAACATGAAGCATCTACAGAACATGAAGCATCTACAGAACATGAAGCATCTGCAGAACATGAAGCATCTGCAGAACATGAAGCATCTACAGAACATGAAGCATCTGCAGAACATGAAGCATCTGCAGAACATGAAGCATCTACAGAACATGAAGCATCTACAGAACATGAAGCATCTACAGAACATGAAGCATCTGCAGCTCTGAAGCCCAATATTGAACAAAAGCGCTCAAATGTAGGTGATTATTTTATTACACTGTTGAAAAATACGGTTCAGGGTGTTAAACATGTGGACCACAGGACAAAACCAGACCACCAAAGAGTCCAATGAACTCATCAAACTCTGAATAATCCAGTAACATGTGGTTGTTTCTGAAGTTTGACTGAACTGGTTTTACTCATTTGAACTTTAAAAAACTACCAAGAAAAAATGAAGAACAAACAAATCCAACAACACATTTAAGTCAATGACTCATCTGTGACTGTACGGTTTATATATTGTCTATTTAACCCTTCACTATTTATAGGCTAGTTATAGTCTGTAGTTCTATTCTATGTTTATAGTTCTATTCTATGTTTATAGCATGTAGCCTATATATACCCTGTTTTTCTTATATGTTATCTGTTATGTTCCTTGTTGCATGGTGGGGCCTTACAGTTTTTCTGTATATGCTGTAAATACGTATAAACTGACCCTAAATCTGTTCCTTTTAAACACATGTTCTAGTTTCAGCTCCACAGATCCTGAATATTCCATCGGTAGAAAAGGCCGTTTTAGTGGCGGACCAGTGTGGCGTCGGTCCCTGAGTGTCCAAGGTCAGCGCTGTGTGGACAGATGAATGATGTGGTTTTACCAGCGACACACACTCACACAGTTTCCAAATATAAACCTCAGACTGAAAGATTAAGGCGAGCGAACCCAAATCCTGCTCTCTGCGTCCTCTTACTGAGGTAAAGACAGGACCAGCGGTGGAAACATAATCTCTGCATGTTCACACAGTCTGTTCACACTGACCTGCCAACAGCAGCAGCAGCCAAACAACCCCCCCCCCCCCCAAAAAAACCCTGAAACACTCACACAGACACACACCGCTGCACATCTGGCCATTTGCAACATGCAGGAACATGCACGTATTTCACCCAAATGAGCCATAATCCACTGTAAATATTAGTCAGCCAATCTCACTCAGTTGGATTAAAAAGACGAACTGTTCCGCGATAAAACCAAACATCTGAACCGCTGAACCCGCGTCCCTGTACGTCAGCGGCAGGTCGGATCTGAGTCTGTGCGAAGGCCTCAGGTTCCGTTCACACAGCAGGTCTTAACGCACAATTCACATTTTTGGATGAAATCAGATTTTTATTATTACATATTAAATGCGACTTCTGTCAGTTCTGAGTATGAACTGAATGTGACCCTGAAGGGACCAGAAGAGCGGAACGCTGACAGTGGGTTCCACCACTTAGAGATGTTCAACACACAGCCCCGGGGAGATTTTTTTTTTACCAGGTAATTTCAGTGGAAACACTCCAGTGTTTTCCAGAATCCAGAGTAAAGTTAAAGTTCCTGAGGTGGAAAAGAGCCTGGTGTAAATGTTAGCCTCTTTCTGATTCAACATGACGTGTTGTATAACTGTAGAATGCCTTTCTATTTTTTTCTTTATGTCCTTACAGACAGGATGTCACTGCAGATTACAACTGGTTCTTGGTTTAAAAAAAAGTATTATCTGGAAGGAGTGAAATAGATCAGTGATAAACAGGTTCAGCCGAACATATGGACTGAATCAGGAAACAATTTAAAAGCAGAATATTCACATGTCGAGTAAACATAGTATTGATTAAATATCAAATATATTAACCCTTAAAAACCTAAACATCCACTGGAAACAAAAAGCATCTACTGATCTAAACTATTTAATACCTGTTTATACAGTAATTCTATCAATACATGTAAATAATTGGTGCAAAATACAGTTTGTCGCCTTTTCATGGTCATCAGATTTGACCCATTTGGACGTTCAGAGGCTCCGTAGTTACCATGGAAACACCGTCATCTTCTACAGCACTGATTCACCAGTAAAACTCATGGTGTTGGATCAATGACAGTGGATGGAAACACTGGGTTTATGTTCAGTTAATGAGAGATTTTTGCTGAAAAACTCTTTCATCTTTTTTCTCTGTTATTGAGATAATAATCCTTAACTTAACTCTGGGCTTTTATTAACATCTACATGATCTGTAAATGAAATGTTGAAAATACCTGATTCTCACAAAATACAGAGGATAATATATGTCACAATAAATGGTGATAAACCACTTAATGGAGTTTAAATATAGAGAAACATTCATTTTCGATTTGCCACAAATGTTCCACTGGGTCTTTAAGGGTTAAAATAACATTAATATGACTTTAAATAAACAGGATGTGAGATTAGACGAGATGAGATTCAAGGCTGATTTACAGTTTTTCAGATTTCTGAATAAATGTTAATGTCCGTGCTGGTGGACTTGGCATAGGAGGTGGACAGATGGACGGACGGACGGACGGAGGAGGAGGAGGGGGAGGGGTATACAGGACACGCCCACATGAAAGCGGGAGGTCCGAGTCCAAACGGAGGACGGGATGAGTGTGAGGTGGGTGGAGGTTGTGGTCTGAGTCCAATCGTCTCTTTAATTCACCTCCATCTGCCACATGCACTAATAACAGTCCATGTGTGTATGTATAGATATAAGTATACACACGTATATGTGTGGACTTATATATAGACTCCGTCTGCTGATGGGTGGATGCTCCCACACCCTCAGCACTGTCTTATTAAGAACCAGAAGCTCCAGCATCACCCTTAAATTACTGCAGATGGGAACAGAACAAGGCTACTATGAGCTATTTTTGTTGGTCTCATTCTATTTGTCCAAACAGATGGACCTTTATTTGGACCAGGCTTTAAAATGAACAACAAACTGAAGAAAACCAGGGGTGGTCTGGTACAGGTTCACGCTCACTTGGATACTCGCTGGTTAATGATGCAAACATCAGAGGATCGACTTCATTTCATCCAATCCAATATTGAGAAGTTATCCTTCCTAAATCATCCGGCTCATTTTAAGCAGATTAAACGACTTGTCAACCAGAACAAGAACGAACTGAACAACCACGACCGTCCTCTGAAACACTGAAATCTGAAATTCTGAATCCGAAGCTTTGTTCTGAACCCGACAGACGCCGTTTGACCAAAACATGAGCGGCATCTTTGGCATCAGCGGAAAACAGTCGTCTGAGACTCTGCAACTTGAGAAATTTGGCAGATTTGTGGTGGTTGGTCACCATAAGGCCTTGTGGGAATCATGTGCTGAGCGCTTCCACCTGCTTCAGAAACTGTTTCAGACGCTGAACAACGGAGAGGATGAATGTGTGGAGCTGAGCAGGTGTGCTATTAATTCACTGTTAACTCACTTTATTATCACTGGAGGGAAATCCAGCCTGCGTTTTACCCATAATACACACTTAGTACCTAGCATTAGCATTAGCATTAGCAGCCATCGAAGGACCAACAGCTCCGTGTAATAATTCCAATACACAATTTGGAATTATGAGCTGTTACTGAAGGTTCTCAGAGACAGTTATTGAGTATTTGTCATTTTTGTTTATGGCTTAAGTTGATGAAATAGATGAAATAGAAAAAAATATATATTTAAAAAAATGTAAAAACAAACTGTATGAAAAACATTCTGACTTTAGTACGGTACTGTGCAGATTACACAGATTAAAGGACCAAGAGCTAGAGGGTTAATCAACCAGTTTACCCTTAACCTTTTCATGGGGTTAAGGTTAAAGGTTAAGTCCTTGTGGGGAAATTAAGTCTCTACTTTTTTAACTCTAAAATAATTCCAGTACATGTAGCATGTAGCATTAGCCTTAGCATTTTACCCATAATGCACATAGCATTAGCATTAGCAGGACCGACTCCACATTGATCACTGGTTATATTTAGGTCTAACATTAAACAAAGACTAAAACTCTAAAATTTATGGTTGGGACAGTTGTTTTTACATAAAACATTAAGGTAAAAGCAAAAATTTACTGTTTATACGGAACAAAGAAGTGATTTTACGTTGATACAATCTGAAAAAGCCACTGAATCACTTTTGTGTATGAGGTTTATTTAGAATATGACTTTAATTCAAGTTCAACTACAAGTAAATCACAAGAAAAAGTGACTTTTTCAGTCAAATCTCTCATGAACTGGACATAAACCTGCGTGTCCATCCGCTGTCATTGATCCAACTTCATGGGTTTTACTGGAGAATCGATGTTGGAGCCTCTGAACGTCCAAATGGGTCATATCTGATGAGTCTAATTCTGATCTATGAAATATTACTGACTTGTCCAGATCAAACATGTCTTTTGCAGAATGTCCAGGTCAAGAAAAGCAGCAGCAGAAGATACAGAAAATACAAATACCAGCCAAATCTCCAAAATAAAATCATATATAAAACACCCGCAATAATTTAAAAGGTACTAAAAACAGAACCAACAACGTTCCTCAAAAGCATCTCAAAGCAGAAACTGATCAGTTAAAAAAACTATTAATGCAGTGAAATTAGTGTTATTGATCATGTCTGATAAAACACAATGACACATCCTTCCAAAGTATCTTATATTCAACGTTTATTTAAAAAACCATATGGGATCATGTGTTCAAACTGGTATTTAAAGGGTTAACGTCACAGAATTAGACCCATGTACATGTATTGGACTGGATTTGGAAGGAAACATGCTTTATATTGTGTTTTGGCTACATGTTAAACACAATTTAACCCTTAAACACCCACCGTTGACCTCAACCATCCACTGGCCCCTCCCCCTCTATATCATAGCCCCTCCCCCTCCACATCATCACCGAGGGCAACGAGTACAGAAGTACATGATCTGAACTGTTTTAAGTCCATTGATGTCCTTCTATAATGAGTCTGTTGGAAATCTGACGCTTTCCTTCAAACGCTTCAAGCATAATTACGTCAAATTAACAAACACTAAATGACAGTTACACCTTCGACTCCAGCACTGACGCCACTTCACCTGCAGGTAGAGAAACCAGATCCCATTGTATCAGGTGTCACCGGGGCCCGTGCCCCCCCTTCAACCCCCGCCCCCCCCTGCCTGGTACAGATGGCACAAGCGGGTCAGTTCACAGTACGACCACAACAGAGTGGATTTATGACCTTAAGGAACAAACGGTGACAGCGTTAATATAATGAAATAATAAACTCAAACATATTCAAATAATAAACTCAAACAAAAATAATGATATAATAATAATAATAAACTCAAACATATTCAAATAATAAACTCAAACAAAAATAATGATATAATAATAATAAACTCAAACATATTCAAATAATAAACTCAATAAACTCAAAAATGAACTGGGACAATAAGATGAAGGGAAATAAAGCAGAAAAACTAAGGAACAAACTAGTGAAAACAGCAAGTTGATGGAACCATTATTTTGGTAAATATTAGTCATTTTGGAACACTGTCGCCCTACAGACACGTTGCTATGCCCAGAATCCCGTTGCCTACTCTTAGAACAAAGGGGTAACGTTACTCAGGTGTCACATGACCTTCGTAGAGGGAACAGCAGGTGGAGTGGCGTCTTCAGACCACTTTGAAGTGAACAGTGACCACCGAGCAACGTGACAACAGATAAACAATAGGGCCGCGTTGTCATGGTGTCATGTGACATAAACAGGTCAAATTTAATGCAATCGAAATACATCAATTATCATACGTAAAAATAATACATAACATGATTTACCAAAACAAGTTTTAAGTCAGTACTTATAAAATATAGACGAACTCTGGACTCTTTTCCCAAAAGTCAGTATATATTTTTTTTTTTATTTCTAGTCTAGTAGATTCTGCTGCCTCTCTCAGTGCAGTAGGAATAGACTGGATAAGACAGTCAGAGTGGACAGGACGGTGATGGGCTGCAGCAAACGCAGCTCCAGGACATTTACAGCAGGAATGGAACCAAAAAGGCCCACAGTATCCTTGAATGTCCGGATCACCTGCTCTTTAAAGACTTTGTTCTCCTTCCCTCTGGCCAGAATCAGGACACGGTGCCCCAGAGTTTCCTTTATTCCCGTTGCTATTGACAGGCTGATTTTGTTTTTCTTCGTGCAGTCGCTCATGCAGGATGTAAACGCTGTGCGCTCAACTCAAAACTCTGCTGTTTACTTGTTCATTTATTCATTTGTATTTTATGTAATGTAACATATTTGTGATGCCTGCAGCAAACAAACTTTCCTTCGGGATAATAAAGTTGAAAGTTGCTAAAACTGTCAGGACGTCGACGAAAAGCTGCAGAGTTTCTCTCAGGTATAAAATCTAAAACATCATACTGTACTTTAGTAAAAACACTCAACTCTGCTCTCAAACTCAACTCTGTTTTGGATCATACACATTAAAACAGCAGCAGGAACATGTTTTATTAATGCTTCAAAGCTGAATAATGCAGAATTCCCATCATGCCTCAGAGAACTCTGTACAGTCAGTTCACTTCCTGCTGCCCCTGAACGCCTCGTCACATGGCGTCCTCCCATAAGGCCTGGGTTGCGTAAGTGAATACGTGGTTTTGGTTTTCTTTTTTCATTATACTGATGTAATCGACCCCTAGGGTTTGTGCTGCCGTCGCATCAGTGCATCTGCACCGTTCTCCATTTTCCTGTGAAAACTTCAGTGTGATGCTGATTCGCATCCGAACGCATCGTTCCAGAGCAGGCAGCGTTTGTGCTCATCGACTGGAGCCTTTTCTACCTCTGTGCTCCATGTTACTGTCTCTATTTCTGCAGATGTTTTGATTTTACATAATGACTTTGAGCTCCTTCCCTTTTATACATGAGGAAAAATGGAAATCTACATGTTCTACACTTGAAAAATGACTGTGACTGCAGTTACAAATGAGAGGATTAGGCAAAGAAAATGGGATTCTATTAAATCTGCTGCTGCTTCTTCAAGGAATAATGAACAAAAGGATCTGAAAATACCAATAAAGGGGAATTTAGAAGCTAATTTGACCCTTTCCAAAGTGATTTACCACCATTTATTGTAATATAATTCTTCACATTTTGCATTTTTCAGAGTAAATCCGGTATTTCCCCATAGTCTATTTAATTCACTGATCATCAAAGCTCAGAAGTTCATATCGAAACAGAGAAAACTGAAGAAGTGACTTTTAACATAAAAACACGTGTCCATCCACTGTCATTGATCCAACTCCATGGGTTTTACAGGTCAATCAATGTTGTAGAAGATGACAGTGTTTCCATGGTAACTACAGAGCCTCTGAACGTCCACATGGGTCATATCTGATGACCATGAAAAGATGAAGAACTGTATTTTACACTAATTATTGGTGTGTATTGATAGGATTATTAGATCAACAGGTATTAAACAGTTTAGTTCAGTAGATGGTTTTGGTCGATGGTGGATGTTTAGGTTTTTATAAGTTGACTTTAATAAATAAAGGTTCATATTTCCTTTAAAAAATTACAGAAATCAAGACAAATGGCGACGAAAACATGTAAATATGGCACTGATATAAAAATTTTCCAGCCTTCTAATAAAATCAATTCTTAATTATTCAGAAATCTAGTTATATTTCAACCTATATTTTTCTGCATTTTACACCAATGTCCGTGTAATGATAGGATTTAGTGGATCAACAGGTATGGATGGTTTTGGTCTTCAAGGGTTAAAGACTAAATGCAGGTTCTGAATGTTATAAAATGATGAACTCTGCTCATTTTTCAAGTATATTGTTAATTTTCTCCTCATTTTTTAAGTTTTATACCACATTTCAGGGGTTTTTTTTGGTCATTTTTTCCTCATTTTACCAGCATTTTGTCCTTTTCAGTGCTCCTTTTTCCTTAAAATGGTCCATTTTCTCAGTTTAAACACGTTTTCTACGTTCTTTCGTGAACAAAACTTGACCATGAAAAGACGACAAACTGCAGTTTAACAGTTTATATCAGTAGAGGCTGTTTGGATCAAAAAACTATTACTCATTTGTCAAAGTGAAGGCTTGTGAAATCACTTTAGAACGTTTTTCCTGTTTATGCATCAGATCGGACCCCTCCTTTAACAGTTTATTTCTCTTCCTGCTCTTTCAGCCCTAATGAAACCCAAATGATGCCCTGATAACAGTCCCGCTCCCCGCATAAGCATCTGAGGCTCCAGTAAAATCCTCTTTCTTCAATCCCTGAGAGGATTTCAAAAATAGAGCCCAGACTCACGGGACTCGAAGTCCACCTGATAGTGTCGGAGTCAGAAATAGCTGGTTTCCTGGGTGGCCTGGTCTCCACTGAGCCTCTACATTCCCTCATCCTCCCTCTGAAACGTCGCACAGCTGCCTGGTGAACTGGCATCGTAGAATCCGCTTAGGCAGAAACAGGGCACGGCAACCGGAGACGTGCATAGCAACAGCCTTAGCAACCGGGGAAGATGCTGCATAACCAAGTCGGGCTGGATGGGACCAATTACGGCGGCGCAGAGTGTGTTGTGGCGTCCTTCACTGTGGAAGTATGTGGAGTGTGTGGGGGTGTTTACCATTCAGCCGATATGACGGTGTTTCCACATTCTGAACAAACACTGTGTCCCTGAATGACAATGAATGAGCTCAGCTTCAGAGTTTTTAACCCTTAAAGACCCACAGCTGCTTTTGTGACAGTTTCCATAGGATTTTTTTCCTCTTTATTTAATCTTTCTGAAGTGATTTATCACCATTTATTATAATATTATCTTCTGTGTTTCAGTGTAAATCATGTGTTTTGCTTTATTTAATTCCCTCACCATGTAGCTGTTCATAAAAGCTCAGAGTAAATTTGAGGATTATATTAGAAAGTGTGAAACAGGGACTTTTTCAGCAAAATATCAATAACTGAACATAAAAAACCAAATGTCTCCATCCAGTGTCATTTATTAAACTCTATGGATTTTAATGGTGAATCAATGTTTAGATTTTTTTTATTCATTTTCTTCATGTTATTTGTTATTTTGTAGATTTTCTTATTCACCTTTGTTCTTTTTTTGTCTGCCTCGGTGGAGGTGTGCGCTCTCCGAGTGCTTTTCTAGTTGTTAATTTAACTCATCATTTAGTTCATTTATTATCAATTTTTGTTCATTTTATTCATTATGGTGGCTGTTTTTGCTGCTGATTTTGTTCTTTTTGACTATGTTTCAGTTGATTGTTTTTTTCAAATAATTTATTATTTTGTAGATTTCTTCAATTCTTTTTTTTAAGCCAATTATTTCCATGTATTGATAGAATTAGTGGATCAACAGGTATGAAACAGTTTAGCTCAGTAAGTATTTGGGTCTTTAAGGGTTAACAAGAACCAACAGGTGAAAGTCTTATAAATAATTTTTATAGATATGTATTTTTTTTGTTGTTGTGATGTTTTAATGAGTGGAGCTCCGACACCAGAGAAGACGCCAACGGCTGCATCCTTTATCCACCACCTCCTGCCTCCTTTCTTTGATGATCTTCCCTTCGTTCACTCCATCAGCTCCAGCAGAATGAAACCCTGTGATGTCCATGATAACATCGTCTCCCCTCCGTCCTGCCTGTTTGGGGCTGATGCAGGATTATCTGGTCACCCTCCCAGATCCTCTGCTTGACTCCAGACAGAATTAACTGGAGTCCAACTGAGAAAAGACTAAGCATCATCTGAAGTTCCAAACCCAGGATTCTTAAGCACATTGAGCCTGCGTTCAGGATCCAAAGGCTTTGGCCCCGTCCCAAAGTAGCTGAATGTTGGATCCATCTTCTGATTCCATTTATTGATCTTCTCCAACTATCTGAACCTTCAGATGCTGAACCACTTTGAACCAGCAGGATTTCCTACAAATCACATCAAAGCTCTGATGCAGTTGGATCCACTTCTATATCATTCATACGTATGATACTGAAATAGTGCCTTTAATACGTATCCAGCTCCATAGAATGACCAAACATGACCTAAACCTAACCCTAAACCCAAACTTAACCCTAGCCTAACCTTAAACCCAACCCTAAACCTAAACCAAATCCTAACCCTAACCCTAAACCTAACCCAAACTTAACCTTAAACCCAACCCTAAACCTAACCCAAGCCCTAAACCTAAACCCTAATCCAGAGGGGGATAATCCTGGTCCTGGAGGGCCGCTGTCCTCCATGTTTTAGATGTTTCCCTCTTCCACCCACATGGATCCTCAGCAGCTGCTGGGGATGTTTGATGAGGAGCCATGTGGTTGAACCAGGTGTGATGGAAGAGGGAAACATCTAAACCATGCAGAACAGCAGCCCTCCAGGACCAGAGTTTGACATCCCTGGGCTAAAGGATCCAGTTAGAGATGATGGATATGACTGTTTTACTTCAGTAACTGAGTCGTGCATCACTGAACACGGTCCAAAAGGATTTTATAGATAGAATTATGCGTTTGACTGAACCACACACACCTATTTATAAAATAAACCCAAAGTGGACAGAACAGACAGGAGACCAGAACGTGTCCTTCACAGCAAATAACTGGACTGAAGTGGATCCCAGAGGAAGAGCATGGATCTGCAGCCCATCTGAACAGGAGTTCTGATCCTCAGGAGAATCTGTGGACCATGTACAAGTGGTAAACACGTCTCTAAGCCTCCATCCAGATGGTCTACTTTCAAAAAACAGCATGGAGTGGGCGTGAATAATATCTCCCATAATCCACCCCGGTCTATGTGCTTTCATCAGGCTGTTTATGAGGCTATTATCTCCAACAGGATGCACTCTGTCCATTTGATCCGTCAGACTGATTGGTAATGAGATGTAAAGTTATGTCATGTCAGTGATGACGCAGATTAATGAACCATGAAGACGCTGAAGGTCTGAAGTGTACAAGAGCCTCCTTCCATCCATAACAGGATAAAAATAACTGTGAAGGGACGTTTTACTTGAGTTTGTAGATCAGCCTGAATCACTGCATGATGTCACTATGAGTAATGTCTTTCACTTTCACTTTCAGTCATCAGCCCAGTTTTATGCAGTTTTTTTATGCATCCTGTTGTTTCTGTTAACAATACTTGTTAACAGAAACAATATTTATAGACTTGTAAAAAAAACAAAAAACAATTGTTCTCATAATGTCATGATAGACCCTGTTAGACCAATGCAGTATTTTTATACCCAGGGGTGGAGTCGCCTGAAATGTCTAGTAATTGATAAAAAAAAACGAAAAAAACCCATACCTATAAAAAAAATATATGGTGAGTTGACAGAGACAATCACAATTCATAAAAGACAAACTGTGTGTGAAACTGAAGCACTGTGGTACTGTTTATGTGTCACATGTT
>JAPTYQ010026045.1:0-57095 GCA_029814465.1 Ostorhinchus cyanosoma
ATGTTTTGTTTTGGGTTTTTTTAAGACAAAAAAAAACAAACAATCTGATTCCAGTGTCTTGTTTTGTATATTTTCTTTACTCAGCTTTGACAATAAATTGAATATCTTGTGGTTGTGGACCAAACCAGGCATTTGTAAAATGATACTTAATCCATTTTGTGGCATTTTATTGACCAAATAACTTTGGTTTATTAAGATAATCAAAGGAATAATCAATAGATTAAACAGTTATAATAACAGATGACACCATATCATTATACCTGAAGCCTTGTAGTGCTAAAGAGGTGACGTCACTTACAAATGATATTTTTCACTTGTTTGGTACAGACCATGAGGAAAGAAAGTCATATATAATCGGGTCTCACATTATCCAACAAAATGATTTTTATATAGGTAAATATATCATGCATATTGTGCCGCCATTTGTCTCACATCAAAATGCTGACAACTATCAAAGGCAACGCTTTTCTCTATTTGTGTTGTTGGTGGTAATAAACAGGTGACTGACTCTGTTTGAATAATGGGTTATTTCCATATGTGTTATTAAGCCACTCAAAAAGCTTTTAGCCTTGACAAAGTTTGATAAATAACTCTCACAGACCTGCTGTACAGTCTCTAATACACGAATCTAATCAGTTCACTCAAGATAAATGATCACGCATAAATACCAGTGACACTGGACTACAGTACACATCCAGTTTACATCACTGATGTCTATATATCTCACAACGTGTGAACCATTATGTTCGCGCAATTTTAATAAGGGAAATGGAGTGTTGGCACCAATTCGATTTGTGACAGTTGGGCTGCTGGAACCATTAAGGTGAACAGGCTTATTGTAATGGGCTTAGAGCAGCACTGTCTGGCCTGTGCATGAGCTGTTAACTTGTTCTGGGCCATAACAGTCCCAAATCTGAATGGGGAAATTGTCTTGCATTGAATCTGACATGTGGCTAAATCAAAACTTTTATCATGCCCACCATGAAATGTGATTATGCATAGTGGCTCACAGGCATCAGATCTACTGTGTAACAAATCAATTGGGGCAGTAAAACGCCTCAGCACTGGTAAATACTGCACTGATTGAATGCTGCATTCAATAAACAGCTGCATTAAAAGACAGACTTCTAATTCACTATCTATCTGACATTATTGGATCCTTTTAGACTCAAATGCACAATTGTATCTGTCAGTAATATCAGCATTGAGATGTGAAGTGAAAACCTTTTGTATCTGAGCATCATTAGTGTTGTTGTGAATGATTCCCCCTGTCCCCTCCTCTCTCGAGCTGTCTTAAAACTCCCCTTTCTTCAACTGTAAATCTCTGATGGTTTGTTAATCTATGCAGCCGGTATCAGGCCCTGTCCTGCCCTCTGTTCCTCCTCTGCTCCTCCATTGTAATGAGGATTTTATTGTGTTTTGGTTAACCGGATTTGCCCTTTGTATTTACCCTACTTTCTCCCCCTTGGCTGGGTTTAGTAAGAAATACTGAACACTACATATGGGTTGATGAAGCAGTCATCATGGTCTCCATGGTTCTGTCATATACTGCTATTCTCCTGCATCTTCTCTGCCTGTATATGTCCCATATATAATCCATCCTACTATATACCCTGTTTTAAAAGGTTAGGGGTAGATGTCTGTGAATACCATCGAGGTTTGGTTCTAAG
The DNA here is from genome assembly GCA_029814465.1 of Ostorhinchus cyanosoma. Lineage (NCBI taxonomy): Eukaryota > Metazoa > Chordata > Actinopteri > Kurtiformes > Apogonidae > Ostorhinchus > Ostorhinchus cyanosoma. The sequence goes on from JAPTYQ010026045.1 coordinate 1,671, forward strand.
TAGTAAAATAACTCTCCTGTGTTTGAGGAAACTCATTAAAAGCTCAGCAAAAGAAGACTATTAAGTTAAAGATTTGGACAAATAAATCGGACCACGATACTAATGCAGGTGAAAAGTTGACACTCATATGGACATGATTCATTCTTTGGAGTGTGAGACAGTGCTTCACCTGAGTTGAGCAACTAAAGCTAAAGCAGCATCCTGGCCAACTCTGAGTGATGTGTTCACTGATTTACACTCCCTACAGCTAGTTTTAAGTAACTGTGGCTGACATTTTGACCTTCACTTTGCTCAGGTGATCACTGGTCGTAAATTGTCCCTGCTGTCAGGTACACTGGCTGAAGTGTTGTGATCAGTGTCCTCACAGCTCGGCCTCGGGCTCAGGAGGACCTTCACCCCCTCTTTACTCCGTTTCCCTCTCTTTGCTTTTACTTCACGTCCTGACCATGTGAGCGGCTTCTCTTACCCGTCTTTTCCTCCCTCCCTCCCTCACTCTCACAGGGTGGAGGAGGGGACCAGTGGCAGTGGAAAAATGGCTGCCATGACAACCGTGCCCAGCTATACCCCTTCGCTGTGGGTGAGAATGTGTCACGCCCTCCCTCGGTTGGACCTCACCATGCAGATGAGGGACAACATCTTTGTTCCTGACAGCTGGGAATACCAGCAGGTAACAGACACCTGCCACAACTGCTCATACCACACTCAAACCACATGCTGTATGTGTTCAACCTGAGATGTCATGTTGCATAATAATTACAGTCCTGTTGCTCCATTGGTAGTAAATGCACACGAATACTGTGCTATAATTATATAAGTGATAGGCAATTTCCTTTACATCACACTATATATTGCCCCATTAACCCTGAATATTAATGGCAATGTGCAGAGCTATGATGATGGCATACAGTCTTGTAAGAACTCAGTTTACTGACCCTGGCACTTGACCCTCCAAGAGCCCCTCAGCTCTTACCTGACGCTGACTAACCTTTCTGATTATTGTCATTTTATACCTTGCTTTAAAGGAGTCCCTCACTTTGCTTCTGTGCATATAAATGGGAGTTATTTTCTGCAGATTGGTTTCAAGAAGTGCACTGACTCATTTTGCAGGCTTCCACTGGTTGTACTGCACCGAATTGTGCAGATTCTGCTGCAAAATGCAACGTTTCATCGCTCTTCTTCAACAGGCTCATACAAACGCTCCAGCTAGCCGTGTCTCACAGTACGTGCTTGTGACTTCTCTGCGGTACAAAGAAGGGGGGGACGCAAATTATCCCGCAGAACCGAAAGACAAAAGAGAGTGAAAGTGCTCGGAGAGCGAGAATGAGAGAGGGAATGAGTAATGTGAGGAGGCTGCTGAACAGAAGACTGGATAGAGAGAGCAAAGGGAAAGCGAGTGAGAGTGGGAGTGAGAGAGAGTGGCAGTGAATGTATTTAAGTAGGTCACAGATTATTAATAGAGATTCAGTGGTGTGGATAGAAAGAAAGAGAGGGGAGAGTGGGGGAGAGAAACAGAGTGGGAGCGAGGGAGAACGTGGGGAAAGAAGGGCGGGTGGAGTGGAGCGATGGGGAGGAGCTTTATGGAACAGGAGGTGAGATAGAGGGAAGGTGGAGGAATGAGGAGTGACAGACGGGCAGATGGATGAAAGATAATACTGTAGCTATGTGTTGCAGCAAAGTGCATTTCAGTAATGTTGACTTTATGACATGGAGTCTGATCAGAAGAAGAGTAGGACATGGCTTAGTGAAATTAATAGTCACTGTGTGATGCTGCTAGTTTCAGGGATTCATGGGTTAACATCTCTGAAAAGAGCAAAGCTGGTTATGGCTGAACAGTGAATCAAAACATTATCCAAACCATATTATAGATGGTGTCATGAATCATTTTATTTGTAATGTTTTGCCCCAAAAACAGTGAAACCACTCATTTCAGCATCTGAAATGCAACTATTTAATATTCACGCTCTTAAATAAGATAAATGTTTTTGTGTTAAAGCAGTTGAAGACATTGCATTGGACTGAAAACGTTTACATTTTACAGGCTAAACACTGTAGATTAATCTAGAGTTGATTTCCTAAAGTATTGAAGATATTCCACATTTTGGTGAAAATTATTAAATCATCATTTCTTTGCAGTTTGAAAGCAAATTTTTGGTCCTTGGCAAAAATTGAAGAAACCAGAATGAGTATTTGTAAAAGACGTAACAAGTAAAAGGTAAAATGAGTCCAGGTTTTACTTCTTTTGTTTATGATCAGCACATGAGAAGCACTTGCTAAACAGCAGAATATTTCATAAGTTTAGAGATATGACATTCAAAACTATTACATTACTAACATGATTGTTGATTTGAAGTCATATTATTTTAAAATTAAGTATTATTACAAAGCATTGAAAGATTATGAGAAATTTTAGCTGATAGTCTAAATTAATAAACCCCTTTTAATGACAAATACAACAAGTGGTGCCAGACACAACGAAACCCCGCCCCTTGAAAATGTTTTATCTGATTTGCCCCATCCCTTATCATTGGGAAAACACATTTTTGTGACCTTGACCTACATTTGACCTACATTCACCAAAATTTAATGGGATCTATTCTGGACCACCTCACACCTTTCCTGAAAATTTCATGGAAACTGGTTTGGTAGTTTTTGTGTACAGTTGCTGACAAACAAACAAACAAAAATAACAAACCAAAACCAATAGGGTAGTTATTGATGAGTTATTGAATCTAACATAACATAACATAACATAACATAACATAACATAACATAACATTAGTAATTATGTATATATTATTCTAATTATTATCCTAACTGAAGATTCAATTTTATCTGCAGCTAATACAATTCTTTTCATTCTCAATCAGTCAGACTTTCTATAGATGAATTCAGAATCTCAATGTTAAAAGTTCATTATAATTTCACATAATAGTAACACTTTTTAGAATCCATGTTAAAAAGGTGTAATTTCTGATAAAACATATCACAATGTAAATGAAGCGTGCAGTTCCAGTCCACACATCATATTCCACAGACATGAGGAAAATTCAGACTCTAGCAAAAAAAACCTTCTTTATTTTTGTTCAATGGGAATGAAATGCAGAATTTACCATTCATACAAATGTTGGACCCAGTAATTGTTTTTCATTTTGCATAAAGTGCATCATTAAATGTTCATTTTATTTCAATGCATTGTGTGCATTGTAAATATGTATTCCTAAAAATTAGTGATTATTTATAAGTAGGGATGAACAATTAATGTAAATATGATCAAAAACACAATATGACAAAGTGCAATATCCACATCATGGAGCTGCAGTTCTTTGATACAGCAAAATGTATCTCAGTATTCCGTTACAAATGAAGCATAGCAGCTACAGAGATGCCTTGACCTACAAATCATATTCTCCAAATGTGAGGGAACATCCTCCTTTGGTGCAGATCCTAACAAAAATTACATCCTAAGACTTTTCAGCTGTAATGAAATGCTAATGTTAAAATTCCCACAAAAAAATTTAACTACTTGTTTTTGCATGTATCTCTTAAAAATTACTTGAACTTCTCTGCTAATATTGTACATGTATTGAGTTTACTCATTTATGCTTGCTTGCAGTATGTGCACGTATTCTTGATTTTTACAGCCTCTTCAAAGCACAGAATTTAGATTTGTTTTAATCACCATCTCCTGCTACTAATGGGGATGGGACAATATGACAAGTGATGGAATGTAACAGGATTACTTAATATTTAACCCTCTCAAATTGCTGTCCTCCACTTGTAAAAATGGAATTAAAGTCCCATTTTTCAAATTCACTGATTCATCCGCTCACTTTTTTTTGTTCTTCATTTCTCAGACTTTGCTGGTTCTGTCCAGTTTATCAGCCATCGCTCTCGTTATCTCCCTTTTGGTGGTTCTCTCCTTCCTCATACACTATTGCTGCTGTCACCGTGGCGACCGGAGCGAGGGATCGGAGGAGGAGGAAGAGGATGAAGATGGCAGCACAGGTCACGGTTACAGTGGGAAGAAGGGGCGTGGCATCTGCTGTGTCACATGGGTGGCGGTAGCAGCCGTCACGCTGTGCTGGTGAGAGGGTGGATGATGTGGGCCTTATTTTCAACAGCTCTCACACTTTATGGCAACATACAGAAATGTCCTTTTAGATGGAAAACATTCAAGGCAGTGAGTCAGGAGATGTCACCCTCTCCATCGTCATGTGCTTTTTAGTCTCTCACACAGTCACCAGTGTCACTAAATAGGTCTGTGTGACAGCTGATTAGCAGATGTGTTACTTTGTTTTCCTCAGTGTGTTTGGTTGAGGATTTCACATCACATACAGTATGTGTGCATGACGATGATCTCAGCTCACCCACCTTCAGTCACTTACCCACTGGTGTTCCTCTCAGATCTGGTGACCATGCAGTCATCCAGTCAGTGTATTGTCTCCACTGTACATTACACCGAAATGCCATTTGACATCTGTCCAACACACTCTTGTGTTAAAGTCACTGAGTGGGCGCTCAGACCTTTTAAATGTAAAGCCTCAGACTGAGCTGTGAGCCGTAATGAAGTTATAGTGCAGTTTAATGCTTCTGCGGTACTCGTTATTATATTCCAGTCAATTCCCTGCATGTTTAAATGCACTAGTGGCTGAGATTGCTTTATTACAGCAGATAATGTACTGAGGATGTGACTTCAACTGTCGTAATGATGTCATCATACAGAGACTTAAAGCTGATGTGGCTCATGTCTCCCCCTTATGGATTCTAATGTATTCTCCATCTTTTATGTCCAGTAAAAGAGCTCTCTATGTTAGACTGGATGTATTTAAAAAAAAAAAAAAAACAAACCTGCTGCACTTTACCTCCTGAAAATATTTCTTGTGACACCGTTTCCTCCAGATGGTGGCCTTTGGTCACGAGGGCAGAAACGCTGCATGTCATATGAAATGCAGCTGCATTAGACAGAGTTCACATTTGGCAGCTTGAAATGCAAAGCACACGCAGACAGAGACACACATTCCTCCTTTTTCCCCTGCTTTCTAATCTGGGTCACATACTTTGTGGGAGATTGGGTCATACCATTCCTCTCGGGTTTGAGGGGATTTGATGAACATCTGGCCCGAGCCTTAATCTGAATATTTGAATAACAGATAGATGTGTAAACATGCCGCAATGTTTAACATTTCAGATATTTTCCTTGCTGAAGCTTAGCTGTTGAGTGCTAAGAGTCAGCTTTTTTCCATCATCTGTTTATTCCTTCCCCTGCGCTCCACTGTTGGTATGCTCATCCAAAGCATACATATCACATCCTTGCAGCTCTGTCTCTTTGTGTCACATTTATTTAAAATGTACATACACACTGAATTAAACATTACATTTATGCCTTTGCTATCTGCTCTGCCATCCCTTTCCCTCTCCCTCTCTGTCACACATACAGTATTCACCCTCCCACAATGTTTTCATGTTTCTTTTTTTCCCCCTTTGCAGTGTTGCCATAGGCATTGGTTTCTATGGCAACAGTGAGGCTAATGATGGGATGTATCAGTTGACCTCGTCTCTTCTCACAGCCAATTATACGCTAGCTTCCATCGATCTGCTGGTGAGTGCTGCTCTCCGCAAGTAAAATGTCATGCAGAATATCTACTGCGTGTGTGTGTGTGTGTGTGTGTGTGTGTGTGTGTGTGTAGGTGAGAAAGAGAGACAGAGAGAGAGAGAGAGAGAGAGAGAGAGAGAGAGAGAGAGAGAGAGAGAGAGAGCAAAGCAGAAGATGGCCATGCTTACAATGTGGATTGAAAGAAGATGGGATATAAACTCCTGTTCCATTGATTTTCCTGTGGTCAGACAGTGGTTTATGTGTCAGATTGTTGAATGTCCTCCTCCTACTGGGATCTGTAGAGGATACATGTCAGAAAACAGCTCAGCAAATGACAACTACAGCTGCAGCAATTAGTCAGTCCAAACACAATCAGCAACACTATGATGAATCACTTTGGAAAACTTTCTCTCAGAAATTGCAATGAAGTGTCTAGTTACAGCTTCTTAAAATGGGAACACTGACTGCTGTTCTCAGACTTTAGTGACACTAAAGTAAATGGCTTTGGATGATTTTGATTAAACAAGACACTTGACGACATTGCGTTGAACTATAAAACTGACAGGCAGTTTTCACTGTTTATTTACGTTTTATAAACCAATGACTTGCTACATTCCAAGAAATATGAAGAAATAATCTCTAATGCGTCAAATATGGTACAATATTAGATGATATTAATTGTCTTCCATAGTCAAATGATCATTTGGTCTAAAAATTTGGTTGGATAAACAGAGGCAGTTTTAATTCAAATCATATGTAACCTGACAGAAAAAGAAGAAGGGGAGTCCGAGCAAATGTTTCACTTTATTTTGAAAAATCATTCAGTAACTTTTTTGTCAAAATGGTTAAACATCATTTTTTCATAGATTAAGAGTTGCAGCTTTAAACATGAGCTGCAAACCCAAAGGTAATTTTGTACTGTCAATAACTGAGTCGAAAAACTGAAGTGCATCAGTCCAGCTCACACTGGTATTGACTCAAATGTCATCTCAACAATTCAATTAACTGTTATCATGCATTATCCTCAGACACACATTAGACAGACAGACTTGTGGTAAACATTTTAAATGACATACATCAGCAGATTGAAGCCCCGACATGCTGAGTCTTCTGTTCTCTAGCCCTTTAACACAAACACTTGAAGCACACTACAATTTATGAGCATCATCATCTGTATTTTGTGGTTTCCATCCCACTTAACGCTCTTCACAGTCTTCCTTCCTTTCTCCTCAGATTTCAGACACAATTTCTGGGTTGCAGCAGTCTGTCTCCGGCCCACTGACCTCAATGGAAGACCTCTTTACCGGCAGTAAACCCTTCCTGGTGTCAACACGGAACTGCCGGAGGTTATCTGAGAACGTGATCAACCTCCTGTCCTCCATCTCTCTGGCTCGGTCCAGTGCTATTGCTGGGTTGGGGAATGACAGCAGCACCATCGGGGCGTCCATCATACCTTTAACTCCAGTCCCGCCCTCTGTAGCGCCTACTGTGGTGCCTACCAGCGGCCTGATGCCCAGCCCCTTCTCACCTGGCTGGGCAGCCAACACCCTGATGGTCAATGAGGACTACAGGTGAGATGGAGCAGGGCTTTAGTTTGGACGCACATAAATGCACTGAAAGATGAATTCCAAATAGTCACAAGTGATTTGCATTTACATTTACCATCAGTATGTTACAAATGTGTAAAGATACTTCTCAGACATTTTAATATGGATTTAGACATTTTTTGGGATGTTAAATAATCCAAAATAATGTTCCAGCTCTATTACATGTATAAATCACATATGAGACAGATTGAATAAGTATACAATGGACTTTTGGCAGTGACGCTCAACTTTCTCTAAGTGTTTCAGCCTGTAAATATATTGCTTTTCCCAAGAAACAGGCCAAGAAATAATTACCTCTGATAAACACACTTCAGCAAGTTCCCGTAAAATAGGTATTGTATTTCAGTCTCGTCACTTTCCGTAACTGTATCCCTAATTCTTACTAGACTGACAGATATTTCATACATGAAAACATTACGATTTCATTTCAATCATTTCCCCCTGGGATTAATGAAGTATTCTGATTCAGATTCTGATTATCAATGTACTGATAATGTTAGAGTAGGAGGATCAGTATTTATACTGGAACAAAAACCTCCTGCACAAATAACAGATGTTAAACTTAATCATTAAATAAAAGTATTGCAAACACAGAAAGAAGTTCTTTGTTAAGGTTAAAATTAATGTAGTTATTTTAGTAGGCATACATTGAAACAATTCATGGGTAATTGTTTCTCATTTAAATAACTTTGCAAAGGAATACACAAACCCTCTATATCAGTTTCACAAATATAAACATTTACAAACTGTTTGTGGAAGCGGCTGCACCCTGCTCTTCATGTAAGAGGCTGACAAAACTATGCTCCCCAGCCTAACATAAAAGTTACATGTTTATATACATGGACTTAATGGTCAGTGCTCGTAAAGTTTTTTACAATTTTTTCCCACTTTATTGGGTGATGAGATGCCGCTGGTGAACTGACAATTAAGAATCCATAGCTGTTGTAACAGTGATAAACAGTATCTACGTATTGTGTCATGAGAATAGGGACTGAGCCTAAGCACTGCTAAGTAGAACTGCCCATAAACAAATCACACAGGAAAAAACACAAATAAGCAATTTATCGCTCCACTTAAGTAATGAGGGTTAAGCAAGGTTCAACATAACCATTCTTGTAACTTTGCACAAGTGCAATTTGAGTCTCTTCGCAAGGATTAATTAAATCCAAAGGGAGCAACAGAAGGAGATAAGGAGACACGAGTAGATCTAGATTCAATTTTCAACACAATTTTAAACATTGGGGAAGAAAATTTCACATCAAAAATTAGCTCTGACCTCAAAGTGGGTTGATTGTGGTGAAAGGAGCAAACCTTCCTGAACATTTGAGCATATTTTTGTTTCTTTTTTCCACCGACTTCAGATATTTTGTAGCTATTTATGAGTGAATTATTAACAGGTGAGTCATGTTCTCTTTGATCAGTTGGTCATACATCCATTTATAAGGCTACATCCATTCCCTTCCTACAACAAATGACTGAAGACGGCATGTGTCCAAGAGGATCAGCTTCTCCAACAGAGCGGAGGTTGTTACTGGACATTAATCTAAAGTCTTTGCTAAATAAAAAAATCAACATCCCATTAGATTACATGTTAACAGAGTTTGTCCAGTAATTTCAATTCTATGTTTTTTTCCCTTTACTTAAACTAAGAACATGAAGGGCAGGTATCAAAACAACCTTTATTGTCATTGATAATAGTGCAAAAGCAGATGACCGCTGCAGTAGTTCTAAAAATAAAGAAAATATCTGTACTTTCAGACTTGTGGTGCATGTGTATAACCACAGGCAAACTGATTAAAAATGTATTACATTCCAGTCGAAGTGTTGAAACCATTTGCAATAGTACATTTAAGCGTTTGCTGTATGAGGTGCATGTTTGTTCCTTGTAGGTGGCTGTCATATGTGCTGCTGCTGCTGCTCGACCTCATAGTGTGTCTGTTCATTCTGCTGGGACTGGCCAAGCAAGCCCGCTGGCTTCTCATCCTGTGAGTACTCACACACCCACACTTCTGTATCTTTAGATGTAAAGCACACAACACTGTGTGGACGGTCATGGTGTCCTCTTGGCTGAAGAGCCTGTGCTGTTCTCCCACAGGATGACTGTGCTGGCATGGCTGGCTCTCTTCCTAAGCTGGGGCTCCCTGGGCTTGGAGACGGCCACTGTAGTGGTGAGTAAACCCAGTAACACTGCTGGGGCCAGAGCAGAGGGATGAAGAGATGGAGGAGTAGGAAGTGAATGGGACTGTCAGGGGAGGGACTGGCTGGCTATTACTGAGGAAAGAGAGCTTTAGGAGGCCAACCCCTGATAACAGGCCAAAGCAGTGAGTGTGTATGTATGTGTGTGATTTCTGTGCCCATTGTGCTAAACTGTGAAAAGACCTGCCTCCTAGGGAACGCTGCAGTCATGGCAGAGGACCAAAAAGGCAGGAAAATAGGGCAGAGATTAAAGATTCAATGTGCGTGTGCATGAGTGTGTTTGTGAACAAAGTGCGTTTGTGCATCAAAGTGCATGTTTTCCATGTAAGTGTGTTCGCAAGTGTGTGGGTGTTTGGCTCAGAGAAGTAAAGATAGAAGATGAACAGAAGTGCTTTCAGCAAGAGTGAGGAGGGGAGATGGGGAGAGTAAGAGCATGAGAGTGCATCTTGAGATCAGTTTAAGAGAGAGTGAACTGGAGTGAGAGATAGAGAGTGGATGGATGAACCATGAGCGGGTCCAGTGCAAATGGTGAAGATGTTACGGAATCTCAGCATTAGGAATGTGCATACAATACAAAAGGGAGTGAAATGGGAACATGGAGGTAAAAGTGCCTAGCATGCCCAGGACACACTGTGGATATTCTGTAACACGTCAACATCACTGTTCAATGACTTATTCATCTGACAAAAATGGCATTTTTTTAGGTTCTTGTCAATGAGGGCAGTTTGTGATGCAGCCAGCAGTGATCACATATTCATCAGACAAACCATGCTAAGTAGACTGTAACGCAACAATAGTGGACAGCAACATCAAAATAGGAACCTCATCATGCCATTTAAGAGGCAAATGGTAGCTGGAACAACAGTGTTTTTAAGTCTCTTGTAGGTTGGTAGATTGAAGTTTGGCTTAGGGGTCGCACTATCTGAAGGGGAGACTGTTTGGTCTGAGCTGGGGGGGCGTGAAGGCCGTAAATGGTGGCTGTTTTCTGCACTGCTGCCCAGTTTAAGAGTTTTAGTGTCATGTGGGGCTGGCAGGAGATGTCCCAAAGCCTGTGGGTCCACACAGAGCTGCTCTGTCCCTGGCTACTGACATGAAACAATGAGCCAGTTGTGGGCATGCCCGCTGCAGGCCTCTGCCAGATCGACACTTTTCCCGTCAGCTGCCAGGCTCTCTGTGTGGCTCTCACTCCCTCTTCTGGTAGGGTGATCTCACGCTGAGTGGATTTGTGGGTGCTCTGTCTCTGATTTGAGCAAATTCTCTTCAATAATAGGGCAGCAGTGTACAGAGAGGGTATGAGGAAACAGGTTAAGGCCTTAGGGGAAAATGTGAGTGATGAGTAAATGGAAAGATAGCTGCATGTCAGGTTTATTCAGGACAGTATGTGATGCGGGTGTCAGTCGATCGATAGCTGCCACTGTGTTACTGTCAGATACTTTTCTGTCAGATATCTGAGAAGGTAAGTATGTTAGTCGGTCAGTGTGTCTATTAACTTCTCCCTTGTGATTACTTCCTCTTGCCCTCCCTGTTTTGCCTCATTTGTCCCTCTTCCTTGCTGGTTTATTCTTCTTCTGCCCTCTGTCATCCCTCCTCACTCTTTCCGTCATTCACGCTGCCAGGCTCTCAGTGACTTCTGCTCAGATCCAAACACATTCATCCTCAACTCCACTCAGTTCAACACTGGGACCAGTTCAGGTATGGTTTCCTACTCTGCTTCAACTACATTACATCAACTGAGTTCAATATAAGGTCATTAAATGTTTCTGTAACTGAAGGTGTTTTGTTGCCCTTCAGATGTGTTGGATTATTACCTGACCTGCAGGCGCATGTACAGTCCGTTCCAGCAGGTAACACGACCTCTGTCAGTAGCACCTCCTCTGCATATACCACATGACTTTGCAGGCATTGCAGTAAAGGGGTTGCACATGAGCCAGCACATGAGAGCAGTTGAGGACAAATTCTGTGAGGATGGACTGAGCTGTGTCGTCTGTCCTCAGATGATTTTCCTCCTTAGATAAATATGCTATACTCTAAGCAAATTAATGGTATAGTCAAGCACTAATGCAACATTAATGCTCATAATTCCACTGACTTGTTGGCTTTAGTTGCTGACCCAGTCTCAGAGGGCTCTGTCCAACATTCACACACACCTCTCCAGTCTGGAAAGAAATGCTCTCACACAGATCCCCAAAGCTGAGGTATGTTTGGGGTTTTTTGGGGGGGTTTTTTGCAAAGAATTTGCAATATGTTGATTGTCTCTGGAGTGATTTTGTTCACAGCAACATTTTGTGTAATTGCAGACATCACTCAGGGAGGTTCAGCAGATACTCAACTCCACAGAGGGTAACTTTCATCAGCTGGTGGCTTTACTGAACTGTCGAGGTCTGAATAAGGTAAAACTGAGAGCAAATCATTCAAGAGCTGTACCAAGAACAACTGACATTTGTGTTATTATCATTATCATTATTAGTCTAATAGCTGGTCTGTTCTGTGTTAGGACTACATTGATTCACTGAAGGGTCTGTGCTATGATGGGATGGAGGGACTGCTCTACCTGTCCCTCTACTCTTTCCTCTCTGCTTTGGCCTTCACTGCCATCCTCTGCTCTCTGCCAGGTGCCTGGAGGAGCTTCCCTAGGTGAGAGAAGGACTGTGAATGCCATTTAGGCTAAATATATGCTGACGAGAATAAAATGCCGACTATAAATAAAGTGTATCGTTTACATTGTTCAAACATGGACAACTCGACCTCTGTTACTAGAATTTATCTACACACTGTCATTCAAAAGATGTTTGAAAAGAGTTTTTAATTAGCAAATAGTTATGACATTTCATGGATTTTATCGTTAGATGTCCCAAAATCAAAAACCTAATTTAAATAGACTTAAAAACCTATCCATTGGGAAATACTGCTTCATCTGAAATCTTGATTTGATATTTATGTGTGAAGTATCATGTATCTGTTCCCATACAATGTTCAAACTTTAATTTCACAAGAAAACTGGCACATGCACTGATAGCAGTAACACATATTTTTATAGTTTCTGAGGATGAATATTAAGAAAAACACGTGAGCCTTCATCACATGCTGCTGGCTAAAAGCCAGATTAAGCAGTTTATGATTAATGCTTGTTTATTTAGTGCATCAGTGAAGCCAGGCTGTAAAGACCCAGGCTTCTAGTTGCTCAACTAACACATTTCCTCTCCCTTTTACAGCGAATCAGAAGAATATGAAGACTCGGACAGCGAGAGTGAGGACCCCTTCACCTCCCATCAGGCACGTAGACAGACGTCCTCGGGGTCTCAGCGAGGGGCCATGGCCCCCTTCTATAATTACCCGGGGGCTGGGTGGACACCCCCATTTTCTAGCGCGCCGCCCCTCCCGTGAGTAACACAGACACACAGACACACAGACAGACAGACAGACAGAGCATCCTAGATGTTGTTAACAAAAAAACAAAAGACGTTGCCCATAGATACAGTTTTGGGCTCAGAGTAGGGTTTCTGATCCTGGATCTGTACTTATGGGCAACTTTAACACTGATGTCCCTCAGTTCATAGCTTTTATGAAGGATGTAGAAATGACAACACAGTTTACTCACACAGCATCTTCTTTAGCAATTTTAGGTCATTTGTGCAGATACATGTTCTTTCCACCCAACACAGAGGCATACGATTGTATATTGATGGAAAACATAACAGATGTTTGATATAACACAGATCTATCATTAAAGTTAGGTAGAACATGGCAGTTGCACTGCAGCATAGTCAGCTAGGTTTACACACTTGTTTTTTGAGGACATGTAGGGTTATTTCAGTAGATCAGAGCTGTCAGGTTAAGCACATGCATTGCAGACAGACACACAGACAGGTCATTATGGACTACAGTGTAGGCAGAGAAACAGACACAACTCCAGAGGTCTGTCTGTCTGTCTGTGTGTCTGTCTATTCGTCTGTCAAGCGTTTCAGGACAGACGATATAGGCCGCTCGGTCATTTCACAGATCTTTGTGTCATTGACGAGGCCGCGCTCGTAAAAACTCCGGCGCTGTGAGGCTCAGGTTGAAATAGGTAACCCTCCCAAACACCCTCCTGCATCACCCTCATCTGTCTCCTCACTGTGGTGTCCAGTTATTTCTCTTCTCTCTATCTGCTCTGCTTATTGCTCTGGATCATACCTCCTGATTCCTTTTTGGTTCTCCCCTATTCTCACTGTCAGTTTTTCCATCTAATTATGTTTTCCCTTTCTCTCCTTTGCTGCAGTTTCCAAGTTCAGTTAGTCCTTCTAGGCTTGTACTATCCACCTAATTGTGGACTATTTAGCTTTATATTCTTATGCCAGCAGATTGACTTGATCACTCCTATATGTGATAACACACGTATGAGGACTAAACTAAACTGGCAAAGCTTAGACATTCAGCTAGAACTAAAGATACAGTCCACTCCTCATTTGCTCTGGATCGCTTTAAAGGCATTCTGAGCTTTATCATGCATATAAACAGATTCATTAGAAAAACAACATAACAGCTGCAATGGCAGTGGTGAGTCACACCCAGTCCTACATGCATATAATTGCAGATTATTGCATAAATCCTGCAGTGCATCAGTCAGGAGTGAACTGTACGCCTGCTTTATGCTTCAGCCGTAGTGGCACTAATACCAACTAGTTTTATATTATTCAGCTCTGTATTTTTCATTCACATTACAGTATATTTCTAACCGCTCTTTGTCCCTCTTTCCTTGTACCTGCCCTTGGCTCCCGTCACCCTGCGGCCCCCCTCCTCTCTTTTTCTTTCTTGATGTGTCTTTCCCCTGTTTCCCTCTCCTCTTCATCCTCCATTCCTCTTCTGTCCTTGTCTCTTTCTATCTCTATACAGGACTCCAAACGTTTCCTCCAATGGCAACCCTGGCTATGAGAGCCTACCCTTGACTGACAGGCAGTCCCCACCCCCCTCTGTGAGTTCCTCAGATCCTCTCCTCCGCAAACTGTGCCATTTTGTCACTGCTGTTACAACAGATACATGCTCGATTTAATCAGTAACAAACGGACAAACGTGGTGGCGAACCTTAACACTGTGTTTACTAACCTGAAATTGAGAGACTTTCCTGCTTCAGCATCACTATCTGGCCATCTTATTTTTTTCCCCTGAAAAATAATTTGAAAACATAAATAGCTAAATATTTTCAGGTGTCCTTATTAGCATTTCACAGCCTTTCCCAAAAGATGGAGTTTGGAGTTGTCAATTTTTACATGTCTATGCGTTCGGTTTCATTCTATCTCCATGACAACAACAAACTCCATCTGGTGAGGAAGATCATGAGATGAGTTCGAGAGCTGGTAAATTAACGTAATAGTAATCAACTTACACATAAACATTTACTTTTATGGAAAGAATGGATAAAAAAAAAAGCTTTCAATTTTAAGGCCCCTCAAAAATTGGCAACTATATTCCCTTTACTCTGTTAAAAATTACTGCACGTTATGTTCATAAATAATGGTCAGATAGTGAGAAAAACATATGACATCTGGTCTGATCGGGCAAGTTGAATAACATATTTTCTTGTCTTTCTTTTTTGTTTTCTCTCACAACTTTGGGACCATCTCAACTTGTCTTCCGCTGACTCCTGTGGTGCTTTGTGGAAATACAGTACTCTCCCAGCATGCTGACTGGTTATGGGGGAAGTCAATCACACCCCAACCCTGCCCATTCGAGGAACTTGTATTCACGTTGATTATTTTTTTGTTAGGAAATGTATAGAAAAAAAATGTTTAGTTTTCATATGAATGGACACTTTAATCAAATGAAAAAGAAACTAATCTAAATAAAATGAATGCTAGGTGTGAAATCAAAGTGCATAACATCAGTACTGCTGAATACTATTATTAAAAGCACTTAAAAGAAACAGGTCTGAAGTAAATGGACTGTTGAACTAGCCGACAGTGTTAATGCTGGTAGGATGGTTCTACAAAGGTGTAAACCAAGTTCACTTGGTCTAAATTCTTTCCCCTTGTCTGTCCAAACTCTGTGTAAACTGTGAACAGTGGTGAGGCAAGTCAGAATGGTATTGGCGTTACTACGTTGTAGTTTTATATTCTTTAATGTGTCGGTACCAACACTTTATTTTCAAGTTTTTATATAAATATTGTTGTAGAAAAGCACTGGCACGTAGCAACAATACACATTTTTTTCTGTGAATGGTTATGCAGTTCCTTCACTTGGTATAATTTTTTTTTTACTTTTTATAGGTGGCAATTCTGTATTTTCCTTGTATTACCTTATGGTATTCTGTATATCTCACTGTCTATAATATCTGAATAATCATGAACCTCTGATTTAAAAAGAAAAAAAAAAACTTGAGGGCTACCAAGACCCTGTTTTAATTATTGAATGGAGAACTACAACTAACACTCCATCTTCAGAGTGGAGAATTACAAATCCCATGCAACAACAGCAGGTACATAGCAATATGACTCTTGCTACTGGTGCTGCAGTAGCCCTACCGTAACTAGCAATAATAACTATGTATAGCATTGGGTTTCTGAGATCTCTCCAAGATGTTTTGTGTATATATGGTATGGTATGTTGGAGATTTCATTGAATACCCCCTTTCCTTGCCAACTGACCTTGTTAACCCTTAAATTGAGTTTGTATGGTATTATCAATGCTCCTTTTGAATGGCATCCTTTTACACTCAAGAGTCTAATATAAATAAAAATTACTTCAATAACCGGACATTCAACTGGCGTTCATCATATCTGCAAGTCAACAAAACAAGACACACAAACAAGTGCAACAGTCGCATTACTTAAAACACAAGGTCAAAATTTAATATAAATAAGTTTCACTATTATAAACCTCTGAGCTCAGGTTTATGTGTACTGTAGGTCAGTCACTAGTGTGAACCAGAGATAGTGCCTCTTTCTTTTGGATATGCATAGCTTAATAGAAGAGACGACAGACATAAAGGTTACATAGAGTCACATAACCACTGTTTTTGCATGTTTACCTCTTTGAATTGCATCCTTTTAGAAACTTTAACTTCACTTCCATACAACCCCTAGCTTGTAACTCATGAGAGCAGCATCAAAACTCATGGAAAAAATGAAGTTAATTAGTGTCCATTTCATTTTTTAAGTTACAATAAAGGAAAATGGAGGCTGTATGGAAGA
Source organism: Ostorhinchus cyanosoma (assembly GCA_029814465.1). NCBI lineage: Eukaryota > Metazoa > Chordata > Actinopteri > Kurtiformes > Apogonidae > Ostorhinchus > Ostorhinchus cyanosoma. The sequence continues at coordinate 18,233 of JAPTYQ010026045.1, forward strand.
TTAGAAAACAACATGCTACAAAAGAACATAATATGAAGTGAACTAAAACATGCAAAGACATTGGTGTAGTCTTTCGATGCCTCATTGGGTGCTGTGTTCACAGTATCGGCACCTGTATGAACACACAAAAAGACAAACAGTGACTCTGCAGTGCATAGAAGGTTTACAACAAAGATGGGGAACGAGATGGTGCACTTCAGTACTGTGTAATAAATCCTGACATGATCATCTTGTACACACGATCCAATTTGGCACCCACGCCACACAGATCAGGACCAGTGATTTTATACACGTCAATTTAAATTCCACAGTTTTTCTGTTGATGATTAACAGAGCTGTCCTGTTGTTGTTATTGCAGATGGTTTGTCATGCACAATGTCTGCAGGTTTGTACCACAAAACTGTCAAAGCTCAGTCAAATATTGTCAATCTAAAACACATTTGCCTCAAACTTGCAGCTTTGTTATAGATTAGATGCACCTTGTAAATGTTAAACAAAGGTCCGGGCAAAGCAGGCAAACACATTGGCCATTTCAGAACCATAGTTTTACTGCTAATACAATCAAAGTAGTTCTTCATCTCAAGAGTAAACGCCCATCTCTGCTTCTCTTTGGAGTTTCCTCTGTCTCTGTGAGATATTAAATGTATTTTAGTGCATTCCCTGAAGAGGTTTCTTTTTCTGTAATGAACTTGTTTTTTTTTTTTTTTTAAACAAAAAAAACAGAAAGTCTTGTCATTTTCCCAGAGGAGGTTTCTTCCATGCTATGTCAAGGAATTTCCTTTTCCAAGGTATCACTTCTTGAGGTCGTCTGAGTTCAGCCATGAGCCGTCCTCCTCAACCTCTCGCCGGACAACCAGGAGCATCTCTGCCACATCCTGAGAAAGCTGTTCACTGAGAAATGTGCTGAGAGACACAATGAGACAAAAAGGATGACAGGATACAAGGTTAGAAGAATATAGGCACAAACAGAAGGCAGATTACTAGAGTGCAGTGTTCTCACACAAACAAGACTGATGTAAGATTCATGTGACCACTTATATGGGATGACTCACTCACACAGACAACAGTTGATCAGGACCATACAACACTATGTTGTCAAGTTTTCATCTAATTCAGACCAAATCACCACATGCCACTCTTAAATGTCCACAGAACATTAAACAATAGAAATTTGATTTCCTACATCCTGCAGATTCTTACCGTAGTTCTGCTTCTCCCCCAATGCAGACAGGGTTTTTCAGTTTAGAGTCCAGGTTGTAGTACTGTCCATTGACTTGCCTAACTGCAAGCCAGTGCCGCCGCCGGAGTGGAAGGGACACAATCCCAAGTGATACACGTGATGGAACATTAAGAATGAAACCGTGGACCTTTGACATGCAAAGGCTCTGTACTGTTCTGTGTTTAAAAAAGACAGACACAGATAAAGAAAGCTTACTTCTGATGATACTCTAAACTATGTGTTATGTTCAGTGCATAACTACTGATGCACAGGCTTAACTACAATACTTATTGTTAACATCTGTTACTGAATTCTCAAATTAAATAAGTATCTATTTGGACTGCAGATGAAAAATTGTCAATAGGCTAACTCTAGTGCATTTACAGCAAGGTGAATTAATGTACAATGTCTCTGTTAAATAAACCAATAAATATATTTGTAATCAGGTTGGAAATGTTAACATACTTATGGAAAAAAGTGGCAGAAAATGCAAGGTAACTTGCAAACTATTGTCTTCTCTTGCAGTGACAAGTGTTGGGATGAGTCCTCATTTCACACGTCTTTATGCTTTCTAGAGTTTGTGAAAATGGATGTGTGTGATAAAGCTTGTAAGACACTGAAATGAACGGCGTTTGTCCCCAGGGGGCTCAGCATGTCGCACACCCACCTGCGTTTGTCCCACCACACTGCAGCCAGTTCTCTGCTCTGTAGTGCTGCCATGATGACGTTGACGTCATAGTTTCCCGTGCCTAACACTGAGCGATGAGGGTTTACCACACACTGCGGAGCCAGCCTGCAGAGAAGGACAGACCCCACCATATAATAACATTATAGGTTTTAAATGGAGAAACCACTTCGGATTGAAAGAGAGATTAATTGAAAATTGGTCTATTCATTTCAGAACTGCCCTTCTTTTAAATAAACCTTAGAACTTAGACAACAGTTATGTTAGTCAAGAGTCACAGGGTATTCCTCCTGAAAATTCTTTAGGTGGTAAATAACCAACATCATGACTCACTTTGCCTCCAGGCTCATGGTTAATTTTGAAAGTGAAGATCTTTAACAATAGCCTCACTTATTACAACTGCTTTTGCTGAGTGAGGAAGTGCCAGTATTCTTTTCTCCTGAAGGATAATCTTACACAATATAACACAGTTGTGGATCCATTTTTGTTTGCTGTATTTTTTGCACTAATAAAAAACTAAAAATCTGTAAAACCCTCAAGTTCCAACCTGGCGTATTATAAGCAGTGAAAGTAATTACTACAATATTTTCCATGTTGCTATTATTTTAGGTGAGACAACAAATATTTAATGTCATCCTGGAAAACAACAAGACTGAAATGTAAAATTTCTACAGAACAATCCACTCTGCTCTATTTCTCCACAGTGGGAGACTGCGTGTGCTCTGAGTAAATGCTGGATCGAAATTAGGTCAAAACATGTAGATAGAAGGGAAAATTCATCAGAACTAAAGTGGTGTGGCTCCTGGAATTATCTGCATTTGTTTGTTGCAAAAAGTTAGTTAGCACAAGCTACTTACACACAAAAAACATATATTCATTAAAAGAGTCTGAAGATGTGACTGTACCGTTTGCAGATGTCATCGGCGGTCTCCTTGGTAAACACCCTCTCCTGGAGCACGTTGTTAAGTGCATGAATTGCGCACAGCTCCAACCTCTGCTTCTCATGAAACACTTCTCCTTCGTTCATACTAAAGCTTAAGAAACACAAACACACAAAAGTAACATGAATAACAAAACCGTTAGTAACCTTAAGTACTGGGTTAGCGAACTAACGGAGCAAACACAAGTTACTGTCCGTAGTCGATTCAGGCAAGCTAACGACAACTTCAAAGTCGCTAGCAAACTGTTTACCGTGACAGATGCTAAACTGTGAGAGGAGACTGATTTTACTGTCCCTGTGGTTAATGTCAAATTCCAAAAAAGACAAAGCGAACTAAATTTAAGCGACAGCAGTTAAGTGAATCAACTGACCTGCTGATAAAGCGATTTCCCGTACAAAAAACGATGCGGGAGACTGACAGCTACATCCAGAAACCGGAAGCGAAGCCGTTGTTTTTGTTGTGATGTTGTCCGTCTGTCACACCCATTTACCGGACTCGGGGCAGCACAGAAAACCCCTCCGTGTTAACCTTCCCTTTCAGTTAGTGTTGAAGTCGCTCCAATTAATGTATGATAAAATAAAGGCTATAAACAACTTATTGGCTCGGTTACGTATACAAACGGTGTGAACCTCGGTCCGTCAGGCTCATAACTGAGGTCATTACGTTCAAGCGCCCTCTAGTGCCGCACCTGGGTATTGACGATGATTGGAAGAAGAATGACTTGAATGGAGTAATAATAATAATTATTATTATTATAATCATCATCATAAAAAGTATTCTCATATTTTTGGGCTCAGAAAAAAAAACGATCTGTGGAAGTATCTTAAGACGTCGTATTAGGGCCAGTCTAGTGGAATGATTCTGCACGGCAGGCATGATTTAAAGGGTGAAATCTGCCATTTCTCTCTTGTTTATAAATCAGGAAAACCATAGATGTAGGTTATGCATGTTCAGTCAATAGAAGTAGGCAACCCATACAGACCCAAACATCCACTGTTGACCAAGAGCATTTACTGATCGAAACTGTTTCAACCCTATCAATATATGTAAATAATTGGTGTAAAATGCAGTTTGTCATCTTTTTCTGATCATCAGATATGACCCATTTGGATGTTCAGAGGCCCCTTAGCTACCATGGAAACATCTACTATAACATTAATTCACCAGTAAAACCCATGGAGTTTGATAAATGACAGTGGATGGACTTGTTTTATGTTCAGTTAATGGCATATTTTACTGAAAAAGTCACTTTTTAAATTTTTTCCTGTTTTTATATAACAATCTTTGAATTTACTCTGAGTTTTTGTGAACATCTAAATGATCAGTGACTTAAACATAGGAAAGTAGATCATTTTTACTGGAAAAACTGCAAAATTTAGGGTCATACTATTATAATAAATGGTGATAAATCAATTAGGAAAAGCTAAATAGATAGAAGGATACATTTGGGAACAGCCACAAAAGTCACACTGGGTCCTCACAGATTCAAAATGAAAAATAGCACCACACAGAAAAATACTGTACGAAAAAGTAAATACTTGTATGCCAGTCAATAAAGTCAGTCATGCTGCTGTAAAGTAGTTCCTATCATTATTTTACTATGATGTTTGATGTCTTTGTATTCATATTATTGTTGCATTTGTGTGTATATTGCATTTTTCTGCTGTAGATATTTAAGATTTAGCTCATTTGAACTACTTGCTGGAGTTTAATCTACAAAAATGATTTCTCATACTCTATGTTTGCAGCAATACTAGTCTGTGAGAACCAAATCAAAAGTCAAGTTTTAATGACCTCAGAAAACAGTACAGTTTTCTGTTGTAACAATGCATTCCCAGCTAATCCTTCTGGATTTTTTTTTTTTTTGCTAGTTTACAATTTTAAATATTAGAAAAACGACCAGATGGCTTGGCCCTGAAATGTGGAAAGGAAAGTGAGAATTACAAGACAACTCATAGTTGTAATGTGGAAACAGTTACCAGATATTTCAAACTAGATGTGCAGCCTCTTGCTACACACACTGTTATTTACATGCTAAAATGTACATATCATATATTTACACGTAAGCATATATTTACATTTTTCAAACAATGTTTTTTCTTTTTTTTCTATTTCATTTATTTTAGGTTGTTCTCTCTATTCAGGAAGGTGAGTTTTTCAAACGGACCTATGGCATACAGTTTGTCGGATATTTTCATCTCTGTTTGGCTGATAACGCTTACCACCATGTCGCACTGATAATACTGTGATATGATTGGTGTATCTTTTATGACGTAATATGCAACCAAGACGGCCATTGGTCAGTTGCAGTAGGTTAAACGGGGGATCGTATTTTTGTTCCTGTGTCAACGAAAAGAAGAAAAGAGCAGTAGCCAGTCAAGACCCGGTTAAGTTTTCATCAAACATAGTTTTTTTCCCCAGACATTGACAGAAAAGTCTCCTATTACCCAATACCAACTAGACCTTCATCGATCTAGCAGAAGTGTAGCTGAAGATGGTAAGTCGGACACCTGAGTTATCGCTAATGCTTAGCTTCGTGCGGTGTTAGCCGTCGCCAGCCGTCGAATATTTGTTCGGGTTATGTCTATTTACTGGAATATACATCCATAACTGACAATCAAAATGTATCATTTGTAATTCGAATTAATGAATCGAATAGAAGAAATTTTGTATCTATAATGTTAAAGCCGCACAAGAGCTCTGTCACTCGGCTGAGGCTAGGCTAGGCTAGGCTTGCTAACATTAATGAAATGCTACCGAAAAGTTAACCAGTGAACAACGACGGCGTATTTTATATTTCACTGTCGTCCTTGGGTTTATTAAAGGCACGTAAATGAACGCTAAGCTGAAACGTAAATAAACACATAAGACTTGCTCAGTGGAAAAAGCCTTGTGCGGATAGTGAAACTTTGCACCGTTAACTTCGTTCATCCAAACAGCTCATATCAGTCATTTCTAGTATTTAACAATGCATATGTTGCTCAGTCAGTAGAATAACAACCAGCGCATAAAACATTTAGAATGAACATAAATGTGTTCTACTTTTGAAATCTTTCACTGATTAAATTGAGGTCAAAAGCTGACGATCTTGTGAAGCTGTGAAAAGTGTAATTTGGTACCATAATATATATACACTACCAAACCATGCGCATGTACCATTTATCACATGTCAGTACCATATCAGTCGTGTAAAAACTGGAGCGAACTTAAAAATGATTTTAAAGTTTGAAAAGATTCACAATTAAATTATTGTTCAGCCAATGAAGAGGTTATTGAAGACTGAATTACAGTTGGTGTTTTGCTAGTTTTATAAGGCCACGTCGCGGTTCTCCTCAGTCATGATTCTCCTCAATGAGTTTTTCAAAGTCAATTAAAGTCATTATTACAGTAAAATGAATAAATAGATAATCGCATAACTTATTTGATTTGAGTCATCTTGTTCTGTCCAGTTATTGCTGTACTGTGCACTGTTGCTTTTCTTCTCTATTAACCTTTGTTACAGGCCTTGTGTTTACTAATCCACCTTAAACCAACTTTCTGTCCCTCTTTAGAACTCCAATGTGGAGAATTTGCCCCCTCATGTTCTTCGATTGGTATACAAAGAGGTTTCAGCTTTAGCAGCAGACCCACCTGAGGGAATCAAGATTTATCCTAGTGATGAAGACATAACTGAACTGCACACAGCCATTGAAGGACCTGGTATGGACGACTGGATGTTTTTGCTAGGCTGGTGTTTTCAGTGATAAAACGTAACAAGTGATTTGTTTTCCTGATCAAAGACTGTGTTCTGAATGAAACAGCCTGTTCAGTACAGTGATAAGTGAACTGTATTATGGTTTTGGTGTATGACTAAGCCAGACATTGTGAAGGTCATCTTAACAATACATAATGTCAGAATTCTAATTAACATGGCCTGCAGAAATTAGTTATTATCATTATTATTATTATTATTGAAGTCTTAATAAATATTTGTTCACTGCATGATTTGGTGTTAAATGGTTTGTTGCCCCCTTTGCTTTAAAATTCCAATATATGCCAAAGATAACTTCATTCACGAGTTAAGTTGCAGTGTATTAGTTTTTACTCTGTTCCTCATTTTGCATTTACTTTATTCTTGCAGGTTATGTTAGGTCATTCCAGTTTTTAGGCATGTGGTTGTTAAGCGATATTTAAGGTGGCAACTAAACCTTAATTTTCATGTTGGTGTAATAACAGTTCTGTTATGCTGTGTGTGCTGTTCCAGATAGATAGTTATCAGTAAATTCATGAGCTGAAAAAAAAGTTCATTGGGCCAACAGTTTCTTGATACTTATGGTAATTTATTCCTCTTACAAATAAGTTATTTTATTCATGGTTCCTCAAATTTACATATTATCTCATATTTCGTTTTTTTTTACAGGTGTTGCTAATTACATGAGAGACACGTAACCCACTTGAACCACACAGCCCACATTGTCCTTGATATCCCATCACAGCTCATTGCTTCAGACCTTGCTATTGTTAAGTAGGCCTTGAAGAGCCAGACACTTGTCCATATGTTGTTAACTCAGCCAAAGAGCACCTCCCCTACAGTCGCTCCATTTGTTACGTTCTGAGTGGTGATATCAGACAAATAAAACAAACAGCTAACGAGTAACTGACAACTAAGGTTTACACACTGCCATCTTCAGTTCACATGCTTTTAATCAGCTATGGCAGATACTTTAATCAGCCTCAAGTAGCAATACTCTGTATTATAATATTAAGTAGAAGCAGATGGATTAATTGGTGCAGATAATGTGTTTTACAAGCTATTGTTATCAGCAGAACTTGGCTCCGCTGATGGCTGATAGATGATATCGGGCATCTCAACCAAAATTACTGACAGTAAATGAAAATAACAGCTCAAAAAATAAAATAAAAAATACCCACCTCAGTAGATACTATTTTTAAATTTGTTTTGTGTTGGATTTGTTTATTTAGATTATTAATAAATTGTCTTAGATCTTTACTTCAGTCCAGTTTCTAATATAGTCACGTAGTTTTTTGAGGCAAGCATAATCTAGTTCTAAATTTCTATGGGTGAGGTGTAGGGATGGTATTGACCAGTTTGTCGACCATCAGTCAAAATTGAAGAATATCATCTTGAGACTCAGCAATGCATTTTTATCCTCTGTTGGGGACAGAAGTTTGGCAGTTTTACTTAAAAAATAATGTCCATTGCAAAGGAAATTCCATTAAAAAAAATAAATAGAAATGATTTTTTAAAATGTATTTGAAAATACGGTTGCATTATGCAGTTTCTAATCAAAACAATTGTTGAATGTAAAAACGCTAAAATTTTCACTTTCCTATTCTCAGGAGGATATACTTTGATTTTCAAAAAGACATCTTGCAATTTTTCTGTGACTAAATCATCTCAGAGAAGAGAGAACAGGGTCACGAACAAACAACTGATAAGATTTGCACAGTCAGGACATATTGTTCATATGATAAATTCTTTATGCATTGACAGAGGGAACTCCGTTTGCTGGTGGCATTTTCCGAATGCGTCTGGTCCTCGGGAAGGATTTCCCTGCTGTTCCACCCAAGGGGTATTTCCTGACCAAGATTTTTCACCCCAACGTTGGTCATAAGGGAGAGATCTGTGTCAACGTGTTGAAGAGGGATTGGAAGGCAGAGCTCGGCCTTAGACATGTTTTACTTGTAAGACACGCAATCAGTCTGTTGTTTTGGCCATCATCTGTGCTGTTTCCATTATTTCTTAATCTTCCTTTTCCCTCTGTGCTTCTCCACAGACAATCAAGTGTCTTCTCATCCACCCGAATCCAGAATCTGCACTGAATGAAGAGGCTGGCCGCTTGCTGTTAGAGGACTATGCAGAATATGAGTCCCGTGCTCGTTTGCTCACAGAGATCCATGCCTTGGGTGGACCTGGCGGGACCTCAGGGGCACCTCAGGACCCTAATGATGGCCCGCAGCCAAAAAAACATGCAGGCGACCCTACAAAGAGGGCGGGACCCAGTGCAGCAGCTGTGCCAGCGGCTCTGGGTAATGGAGCTAATGGAGCCAGCAGCACCACCAGCAGTAGCAACAATAGTAGTAGCACCAATAATGTAGCAGGGAAAAAGAAAGCAGATAAAAAGCGTGCATTGAGGCGACTTTAATGCCTCTGCAATATTCTCAGTGAGTGTGTGTGCGTGTGTGAGAGTGTGTAAATATAACTATTGAAGTGTGTTGATAATGTTTTTGTTTCCCTTTTCTCTGACTATTTCTACCACCCTTTCAGACAGTCCACTTTGTACTTGTACCTTCCCTTTCTTTAGCCATGAGTTTGCCTTGTCCTGTTGGCATCACACAATTGTATAACTATGAAAATCATCACTTGTATTTTTCCATAGCTCCATAGTTTTAAATGAATGACACAGGGAATGGTGTTCACCGTGCTGTCCACTAATGATATGTGATTATTATTGTCTCAGCTTTGTGAACAGCTTTTTTGAACTGTGTCCTGGTAAACTGTTCTGGGATGGTACTGTGTACTGCTCAGTCAGCCATAGATTTAAGACCTAAACCAAGATGTTGCTTAAAGTCAGGTTTTCAAATTGAGCTGTGAGGGAATAATGGAAGAATTTGCTGAATTATTATGCAAAAAGTCAGTTGGGTCACCAGTAGAAGGGAAATATTGATACTGTCACATGAATAACATCTTCATACAGCATATTTTTCATGATGTGACCAGAATGAAGTTGAGGCATTGAAAGTAAAGGAAGTCTGTTGTGTTCTTTATGAAATACCTATTATATTTTTTTCTAAAATTGTTTCACTGTCCAGTGTTTTCAAAGTTGTTTATAATTGATGCATCCATGTTCAAGTGTCTTGTGGTTTTTGTGTGAAAACCTAGATGAGTGGCTGTATGGGAACAGGGTAGGTTAGGTTGTATGTATATATGCGTGTGTGTATGTGTATAATATATACACACAGACATATATATACATATATATATAAAATCTCATCTGTGTTAAGCATACAGTGGTATGTGGAGTCAGTTAAACTACCCCTACCTTATAAAGTAGTGTTTGATCTCAGTTGCCCAGCTCCCCAAACAGCCATATGGGTACCAGAGAAGACGTAGTAGGACAACTTCCATGTTTGATAGAAATTGTCTCACCACCTGTTGCATTGGCAGGGTTTCTTGGGCAGATTTTCCCTCTGTACTAAACACTTGCGGGGTCTACATTTCCCAAGGAAACACACTGAAACGCTATCTTGGATGGAAAAGGTGCCTCTGGAAGCTCTTGTTAATGTGCAGACTGGCTGGATGTTTTATGTCCATTTTAAATTATTTAAATTAATAAAACATTGAGATACAAGAAGTGAAATGCAAAATGAGTCATGGTTGTCTTTTATGTGTTGTTGCTTTGTATGTGCAGTTTATTGAGGGAACAGGATTTCAGCTTCATTTTTCATGTATGTCTATAATGAGTGAAAATGGATATTAGTAAGAAGATTTTTATGATCCAGTGATGTATAATAGCACTTAATTTTGTTTATAGTGTTCTCCTGTTCTAGAGTGATGGAATAACCATTATGAAGAAACCAGTAATTGCATCCTCCCAAGCAAGTCAGTGAGTGAAAGTGCACCCAGTAGAGCGTCATTGGACCATCTAATGAAGGGCTCCACTGGCCTCCTCTGCAGACATGCAGCAGCCCACCCACCTGTGTAGAAATAGCAGCCTGCCATGCAGGTAATTATCAGGCCCGTCTTAGACACCTGGGGCTCCAGATAAACCTTTACACCTTCCCCAAGCCCCGTTTCGGAAGCGCTTACCTCCTTCCCACCTGAAATCCACCTCTCTGGCATATTCTCTCCAATTAATACTGAGGCTTTCCTTTCTGCTGCCTCAGTAAAAGTATTGATATAACTTGAATTCATCTGATTTATGATCCTGTGGATCAGGTGTGACATTAGTGCATCGCATGGTTTTCACTACAGTGACATTAATCGTGAATCATCCTTAAAACCTATCGTTTAGTCTTTGATGGGAAAATTACTGAAGCTGGTTTCATTCATTTGGTTTATATAGATGTGAGGATCGTGAGGATACGACTTTTGTATGTGACAGAGGAAGAAGCCAAACAAAAGCCAACTTCATCCTTTATAAACCTCGTATTTCTCTCCTCTCTATCCTGATGTTCCAGTACATGGTCAGCTGTCCCCTGTTTGTCTTAAAGCTAAAGAAATATGTGAATTGCCGATGTAGGACTGAAACTAATTGACAGTTTCGTTCACGCTCCAGTGTTAAAGCTTTTGCGCCAATCCTCTCCCCTTCCCCGTTTTATCGCTTTCATAATTGCCACCAACATAATGACACAGTTGCTGTGGCAACCGTGTCTCTGTGTGTCTCTTTTTCGCTCTCTCTCACACACAAAGAAAACACACACACACACACACACACACACACACACACACACACACACACACACACACACACACACACTTTGGATCTCGGAGGTCTTCCGCTGAATTTACTGCTTTGCTTTAATTTTGCAGGTTTTTCCCAGTTTTATGCCCTCCTGTAGTGCGCCGTTGACTTTTAGAGGAGATGACACCAGGCGAAACTCTGATCCATGTTGTTGTCAGACCTAATGATAAATAGCCCCGTGTGGGTTATTGAATCAAAGGGGGAAATGAAATGGAGGGGAATAAAGATGAACGCCACCAGTTGAATGGGCCTATTGACCATCAGCACCGAGAGGCGCGAGAGAGTCTCATCAGCACCAGTGTGAGCGACCAATCACAGCGCTCCCTGACTGGCGGACCTCCGTGAGGCCAGGCGCAGTTAGGCGGTAGAACCAATCTCGTTTGGAAAATATAAAGGAAACCAGCAGCAGTCGATTTCAGATGGAGAAAAGTTACATTGGGGTATTTTTTTTTTACATTTTGTGCTCACATCTGGCACGTAGGCTCCTGCATCACTGCGCTCTAATGGATAGTTAATCTACACTCGGCAACTTGCGCGGCACAACACGGAATTCACCGATGTACTGTGCACTTAAATTGCCTTGTCAGATGTTTTAAAAACTCAACCAATCTCCTGTTTGCGATTCACTTTTTCGTTTTTTTTTCTTTTGCAATGACAATGGATTATCAGTGATCATATATGGAGACACAACTATATGCAGCAGCCGTAAAAAACACGGACATTTAAAACAGGTGGCACATCCAGCAACAGTTCAAGCTGTCCTGATCTGTTTCAGCTACAATAACAGGCTGCCATCTGAGAAACGCGGAGATACAGTGCGCAGGCTCTCCCAGCGCTGTTCTCCAGCATCAAACCCCACAGCAACGCACAGGTAAGACACGACATTATGCACCTTTTGTTAATGCAACATCAATTACAGAAATAGTACCAGAACTGTTTTAGACTGTCTTTGCATGTTTCTGCGTGTGAGAAAACTGACTTTGGCATGTGTTTAGACGCATCAGTTGAGCTGGAGGCTGTCAAACAAAACATTTGGATCAAAGCTGCGCCACACAGATACAATTACACAATGCTTTTATGCTGGGCAGACATGTTTTTCCATCACTTAGACACTTTAATCGACAATTCCGAATACATGAATTCGACATTATAAAGGTAGGGAAATTATGATCACTGATATAACACACACACACACACACACACACACACACACACACACACACACACACACACACACACACACACACACACACACATCCAGCCGGACTACACACACCGGCACGGATACACCCACGCACTCTTAGCCTACTGATACATGCAAGTCATGTCCATAACCCGCATGCTTGTTCATTGCAAGTTGCAACTTCGTAACCTAATGAAAGACGGACTGTTGTCTGAGGAGTCGGTGTTAAAATCACTTGACGGATGCAAGTCATTGCGCAGCACATATTCACCGATAAGACTAACGCAAAGCGATGATGCGAGCCTTGTCTCTGCGATTGTCTTATGCATCAACATTGTATGGACGAATTTCCCCCCATCGTTTCACATCACAGTACATTTTGCAACAGCGTGTTTTGGGGAAAAAAAGAGGGGCCATTTTGTTCCATTTCCCACAAACACCTGTTGAAATCGGTGCATGCACAGCCGTCTGCTCTGCTTTTCAGCATCCTGCAATGAAACTAAGGAGGTTGTTTGGTTCTTTTGGTTTGATATAGTTGCTTCCAATACCAGGAATCTGCTGAGATGGTTTCTACCCCCCCCCCCACACACACACACACACACTCACACAAACACACACACACCCGTGTCTATGTAACCCAGGGATACAACTTCACAGTTCTCAATGTGTGCCCTTCACCCTTTTGTTCCCATTCTCTCTCTCTTTCTACTGCTGCATTGCTTCAAAAGCCAGCTCATGTACTGTACATACCTCTTACAACATTTCCATCCGTTCTGTTTTGAGTTACTTGACTCAAAAATTGCAAAGCCTTGTGGATGCAGGAGGACTGGCCCTTCATGTACGTCATACATAAGGTTATAATGACATTAGTTTGTCATAGACATTGTAAACCAACTGTAACTGCACAATTATTGGTTTAATTTAGATATTTGGCCAGAGAATCCTCCATGAAGTGAATGGAGTCAGAGCAGAAAATACTGAAGTTAAGCAGCACTTGCTGATGACGGTGCAAAGCATCAGTGTCATCTTGTCGAGCAAGAGATGGACAGATGTTACTTTGAAATCTGGTTTGGCTAATGGGTGCAGATTGGATTCTACCTCCCCTCTCTTTCACTGCCTCTTTCACTCACACACAGACAGAGCTGCATTGCTATTCTGAGAGAGTTAGCTGCCTCAACCCACGCACAGAATCTGAGAAAGAGAGAAAGGCAGAACGAGGGAGAAAGAGGAGAAGGAGGGAGCAAGAGGAATAAAGAAAAGAGGCAGAGACTGACTACAAGGAGGTTTACAGAATGCCTACTATAGTGTCACACATGCACACACATATACACACACTCAAAACCTTTTGTACAGTTCTACCTTGTACCCCTTTAACTGCTCCATCAGCATCTGATGTACAGTCTTGATTAGGACTCTTGTGTGTGGCATGTACTGTATTTGTAGATCTGTTTGGTAGTGCTGTTTGTGTGATGTGCTGTGTTGTATTGGTAAGTGCTGGGAGAAATGTACTTGATTCTGTGCCACCCACACACCGCCCTCCCACTCATGGTCGTCTCTGCATCTATACCTCTGGCTCTTCCCGCTCGCCACAATCTCTTTGCTCATTTAAATCCCTACCCTGCATTTATCCCTCTGCTCTCTTTCTCTATCATTGGCTTTTCAGGAGCGTGTTCCTCCTGCAATGAAACAGGAACACTAACACACACATGCTCTTGCAACAGCACACACACATGATTGCAATTAATACAAATGACTGTATCATGTGCACATGTTCTCAAAATGTGCAGATGCTCACACACAAGTTTAAACAATGAGAGAATCCTGCAGACCTCTCTAATCGTGTCTGTCATTTGTTTTCACAGTGGACACTCGGCCAACACGTACCAGGTTTTCTTGTCGCCGTGTAAAGCTGAAGACAATTCTGGAAATCAAGCAGAACATTTAGAGACGACAGAAGAAATTCTGCCTGAGAGTTCTTTTGGAACATTAGTCAGTGGGAGAGCTGCTGCTGTGTGTCTCTTGTTTTTTTCCCTCTGCTGAACTCTTCCCAGAAGGTTAGAGGAGCATGTAACTGAAACAAGTGGAGCCCTCAGTGATTTCAGCATTCTGTCTCCCCCATCTGTGCCTACATTCTCCGCTACAGATAGGGACGTTTTGATAATTACATATAATTATAATTTCTGTGGGAGACAGATCTGCCTCTGTCTATTATTGCCAACACCTCCAACACAATAACTTCACACATTTACATATTTCTCAACAAAAGTGATATTCTTTGAACCTCAGAGACAAATCAGGAATAATTTTATGTCACACGGAGAAGAAATGTGCCCTTCAGTTCATATCTAATTAGTGATACAGTTGAATGACACGGGCAACTTTTGTGCCTAAAAGCTGAATGCAGAAATTCATGTGGAACTAAAAAAGACTTTTGTCTAATTTTGTGATGAGTTTCACAGGCTGCAAATCATTTGGTTGGTTTATGCTTACTCGTAATTTTCTGTTTCTGCAGTCTTCTAGCACTTAGGCTGAGCTTCACTCATTATCACCCAGCCCAATCACAGTAACAGTCTGTGCCAGGCAAGTACTGATGCACATTAATAAAACCATATAACAGATTCAGATAATAGTGTTTCTATAGATTAGAGTGCCTGGAACCTGTTAAAATGGGTATTGGCCCCTGGTCCAGAGAAAGTACTTTTCATTAAAAGACAGATTTCAGAGTTATGTCTTTCCCTAAAGTCTGCAGCGCTGTCTGTTATTTTCATGTGATCGTGTTATAATGCCCCAAAGCAGCAAATGTATAAAAAATTACAAACATTTTTCCAGAACAAAACTGCTGAAAGATTAAATAAGTGCCAAGTCTGAATGTATGTAATGCCATACTAACATAGCCAGGAACAAACGGGACTGATAAAACTGTTTACATTTTATAAAACTCCTGGCCATATTCTATTGTTCAAGTGCCATGATCAGCACAGGAATGTATAGGACTGCCATATTTTATTGTAAATACTATACTTGCTACTAATTTTTACTGCCCTTTGTTAAGCGAAACTACATCCAGTATGACAGATATTTATTCTTTTGTTCAGTGAGACATGTAGAACAGGAAAATTAAGGACTAAAAGCATGAAGATTGCTGTTTCAACTTGTCCTTTTAACAAAGTGACAGCAATTTTAGAGCTGTAGTTTAGAGAGGTGTTTTTGGGGGTCAAAGGATGAAGTTATTACACATTTGGAGCTCTTTCCTAGCAGTTAGTTAAAAACATTCAATTACATTATCACCAATAGCTGAAACCTAACAACTGTTTTTTAGCACCCTGCATGAACAAAAACAAATAACAGAAAATAACAGAGAATTTCAATGTTAAGCATTTCTGAATGAAGCTATTGATACACCATCAGTATCCAGGAGGTTGTATATGTTACTTGACTACTTCACATGCCATTTTAGTGGGTTAAACTGTAAAAGCGGATACAGCGTTGTAACTGCATTGACTCAACAACAGAAAATAGTTCTCTTAGTCATGTAAAAATGACGCCCACCACCAATCTCAGAATCCTCGCTGTCTCCCTGCTCTCCCTCCTTACTGTCCCACTTACCACTGCTGTGGAGATCTCTCCGTCTCCCCCTCCTCAGCACATAGACCACTCAGGGAGGCCTTTTACTGAGCAGCCCAAGTCTGCTCCTAGCTCCTCTCTCCTGCTCCTCGCTATCCAGGCCAACATCCGGCCAGCAGCTCTCCAGAGCAGGACCAAAACCCCTGAGAAACTTCCAGAAACAGCAGAGGGAGTTCTGGAGGCTCCTCCGAGGCCCATGCCTCAGGTCATGTTTCCCAAAAATGTGACTTCAGCAGATGCTCTTGCACCTCCCTTAGGTGCAGCCCAGGTAGAGCCTATTCGACCCCGTCTCGTGGAAGTATGGATGGACGTATGTCGGGGTTATTATGATGTAATGGGACACTTTGACAGCTCTTTCAACTGCACTAAGGATGGCTTCATCTATTGCTGTGGGACCTGCTACCTGCGTTTCTGCTGTCCAGACCGCAATCGGCAACTGGAACAGGAGAGCTGTCCAAACTATGACTCTCCAGACTGGGCCAAACCACAGACAGATACTATGTATATACCAGAAGACTCGGGAAATGACCCAGACTTTGATCCCCTCAAACAGCAGAGCCACAACACAGGCTTCGTCATTGGTGGTGTAGTTGTGTTCATGGTGGTTGTAGCTGTTGGCATCAAGGTGGTGTTCAACAAGGTGCAGCAGGAAGCCATCCAGAGAGATCTCAATATGCCCAGGTGAGCCTTAGACAGACACTAATTTATTCTTTTGTATAACTTCTCGCTGCCGGATTTCTTACTTCATTCGTTGTATGAATACTGTAATGAAATTAGGTTTTTAGGACTCCATAAATGGAGCAGATTCATCATTCTGGGCTCAGAATGATGTCGTTAGTCATCAGCTGAAACATATTTGATCTTCATCGGGTAGCTGCTGCAGCATACATGGCTGCTTGATCCCTCTTGGCTTTCATCTCATATATGGCCAGTAATCTTGGCAATAAAAATGTGCATTTTAATTTTTAGATTACATTATTCTACATGGTTGTACACAAATAGAACCATTAGCATAGTATTGTTTCTAATTTGCCTTATTTATTCATCATTGTGCACAAATATGCAACACACCATATATTTAACAACATATGGAAAGACTTCTTTGTTACTTCAGTTATTATGTAGGGAAGGGTTTTGTTACTGCCAGTGACAAACCTACATCATCACATGAATAACACAGTCTTTCAACTCTAAACCAATATAATTTAGAAAAATAAGATGCCTTGTATTTTCACTAATTAAACTCTCATGACATTTATCAAACGTAATCTCAAATTTCCTCTTCCCTCTTTGTGTTTTTTATTATGTCCTCAGAGCCCTGGTTGATATGTTGCGGCACCAATCCAGCCCCGTCCAGCAGGATGAGAGAAACAACAGTGTGGCTCTGACTGTAGGCGATGGACAGGGGACACTGGGGAGACCTCCAAAAAATCTTTATGCTCCAGGACTGCCCAGCAAGGACAATAGATGTGAGGGATAGGGCCTTCTACACTATGCCATACTTTTTATGCAGAGGCTGTTTGTAATTTTGGATACATTCAAATAATATAAAAAAAATTTGATGCATCAGTGATTTAATTACACTGCAGAAAAAATACCTCTGACTATCCCATGTAATAAAATTAAGCCTCTTCTTCAGATCATAAGCAGCTAAATGTAAATGAATGTGGATGTAAGTGCTTTTAAAATATATGTGCCTTACATGATGAAGTTGAGAATCTTGGCATTAAAACCGTGTGAAGGTGAATGGATGCAGACAAGGGAGTTGGCTACTTTTTATGCAAAAGTGCTATTGAAATTCATTCATTTGGAAGGCTAATTTTCTAATGTTCTTTGACTTACAGTGGGAAATTTGCAACACAATTTCATCCACTCATCAGGCTCCAGTCCCAAACATACTGCAACTATCGGTAAGGCAGCTGGCTCCTGTGTAAATTACATGTAATCACCACTATGCTTCATTTACTTCATTCAGTTTGGTTTTAAGCTCAAAAGTAGGCTCATTCATCACAACAATACTAATGATTATCATAGCCTTGGTTTCTTGTGCTAGTGTTGAAGCAAGTTAAATTTCAGTCTCTTCCAGTGAATGTTAGTAGATTCAAACACAGCTACATGCAGTGTGCTATATCCAGAGGAGCAAATCTCATTTAACACACAGTGGTTTTCTCCCTGTGGTATCCGTAGAACGTACCCCTCGGATGAACAATGCTCAGCTGGCAGCTGGAGGCACCCTGCTCTCCAGTAAACACAACAACACCAAATCTCAGCCGTCCTTCCACCATTCCCTGCACAACCTGGCTCAGCTGCCTCCCTCCTATGAGAGTGCCACCAAGCCAGAGCTGAACAGATACTCCTCGCTGAAACGCCTTGGTAAGTACCCTTACTTTCGAGAAGCGTCGACGAATGTCTGCTGTTCACAGCCTGTACAGTGCAGCTTATACAGTTGTTTCATGAGTGCTAAACCACGATGACACTCTTGACACCACAGCATAAAGTGCAGGATGCATCATTATGTGGTGAAGGTATTTACTGTGGTGATAAACAACTCAGAGAAATTTTGTTTGGCTTCCAGAAAAAGGTCTGGATGAGTACTCGTCTGGTTACTGCACCACCAAACGCCGGCCTCACACAGCGCAGCCAGCCCTCCAGTCCTCTCAGCACCACCTTCACTGGGGTGGAGACTATACCCTTAGTGGGCGAGGAACTCTCCCCAGGCACGCAGTTCGTCCATGGATCCCGCCGCCACCATCTGGCATGCCTGCATCGCCCACTCCCAATCCTTACCCTCTGGATCCCCCAGAGCCTCAGTTCAACGCCAACTACGACACTCTCTCTAAACCCCCAAGGAAAGTCAAGTCCACTGATCAGCTGCTCAATATGGGCGATGTTCCTGGCAACACAGGGACCCTCTCCCGGCTGTCCAAGAACCAGCAACATCAGTACTACAAAGCCATGGCTGCCTCCAATAAGAACTCAAACACGCAGACCCTCACCAGGAAGACCCAGGACAGGCAGAGAGAGCAAAGAGAGCAGAGAGAGCAGAGAGAGCAGAGAGAGCAAAGAGAGCAGAGAGAGCAGAGAGAGGAGAGACAGGAACGCCTTCTCATGTCCCCAGACCATTTGGAGGAGAGGATGGGTGGGATGGGGGTTGTAGATCCATATGCCCACACAACAGGGGGGATGGTCCCGACGCTGCCTCGCCAACAGAAGGCCCAGTCCCAGCAGAACGTCTGCGCCACACCTTCCCTAGACCGGCATCACATGATCAAGATGAACTCTCACCCCACCTCTGGAAGAGAGCAAGAGAGGAACACGCCCATGACCGGGCACATGAGTGGGGGAATGGGCTGGGCAGGGGAGGGTCCTGGGGCAGGGGTAGTCATGGGAACGGGAACGCTAGGGGGCCACAGCGCGAGGAGGATGGCTTTTGCAGCGAAAAGGCAGAACACCATCGAGCAGCTACATTTCATACCAGGAGGGGGTGGTGGGGGGTCTGGAGGAAGTGGGGGAGGCAGGCAGGAGATTAGGACAGGGAGTAAAAACGAGGTGACAGTGTGAGGTTTGTGCCTAATGTAGAGTTTACCCCTCAATGGGAATAGATCACCCTTCTGCATTTAACTCTTAGATATACAACTACAAGAAATAAAACTAGAATATAAGTATAAACTATAGTAAAAGTATACGTGTTTAGGCTATTCAAATTAGTGTTATGTTTAATTCTATATCTTAAATATAACTACTTCTAAAATTATTATAGGTCTATTGTGGGGAATATCTGTTCCAATTATGTGATAGCCTACATCAGCCATATTTTGTAACCGAATTTGCCATATTGCCATAAACAGCAGTGCCATTACTTGTAAAGAAAGACTGACTGGAAAGGGTGAAACAAAACCAACAGAAGTGTCGTTCATAATTTAGTTTTTATATGTTTTTTCAAAAAGTACTCAGGAGCCATATTAGATAGGAAAACCAGACGATATCAAAAAAAGAGGAGGTCTCTGAAGAGGAGGACCCTGCGGATTACTGTATGAAAGAATTTAATAGAGAATTGAGCCAACTACCTGCTGGACTGTCGAACTGCTTAACTCTTGCCAACGATGATTTATTAAACTGAGTCTCACGGGTGAACAGCTGTGAACAGGAGATGTGACACTGCTGAACCAAACTCATCCTGACACAAGGAGACAGAACTGATTTTCATTGCTTCCTTTGTAACTAAATGGACGAGGTTTCTGACTGCCTGACAGTATTGGCAGGACTCTGCACCC
The DNA here is from genome assembly GCA_029814465.1 of Ostorhinchus cyanosoma. Classification (NCBI taxonomy): domain Eukaryota; kingdom Metazoa; phylum Chordata; class Actinopteri; order Kurtiformes; family Apogonidae; genus Ostorhinchus; species Ostorhinchus cyanosoma. The sequence continues at coordinate 38,624 of JAPTYQ010026045.1, forward strand.
GCCTTATACCGCGGACGTACCCACATTACCAATCTGATGCCTGGGTTGCCTAAGTTTTCCATGTGACCTTAGCTTAAATCCCCAGAGGAAATAACTCTGATCACTGTTACACTACAGGAGCGTAAGCTGATAATAAGTTGTGCTGTAGGTGAGTGTTCCCTAATGTTCCCAGTGATAGATCAGGATTTAACTGTAACACAACGGGCTACCAAATAAACCAGATTAATCGTTATAATGACAAAAAATCTTCAGTTCGAGCGGCAACAGAACAGACGCTGAATTTAAAGGCAACATCCTTTCATGTAGGCTGTGTATGAAGAGCAACGTTTTTTTTTTCTTTCTACAGAGCACAAATGAATAGATCATGATGCAGAGGTTGCACTTACACAACTGTCCTTCAAAGCCATTTACGGAGATACAAAGAAAAAAAAACACAGAGCAAGCTGGTCTGACAATCACCATTTTATTATTCTCACCAGGTGACAAATTATACAAGTCAAGTGATATTTTGTACAGTCAAAGGATTGGCTTCAGAGCAAAGCCGAAACCTCTGAGTCAGGAGAGAGGGCAACCAGAGGCCTTCTCCTGCGTGGCTCCGTTTGCCGCAAGAGACTTAGATGGTTAGGAAGCCCTTCCCATCTTCAGACAAAGACCTTGCTGTATCATAACGCACTTCAGCCAGTATGAGTAAAAAACAAGAAAAAAAAAGAAAAGAGACAAAAAAAATCTTCATCAATAACAACGCTTATCAATACTAAGGGCTATCCTATCTTATATACTGTAGTATGTGATATCTGTGGTCCATATAAAATGCTATCTCTTTCTCTTGATTTTGTGTTGATATTGTCATGATGTATTAAGTATTAATGTGTACAAAAAACAAGAGCAATTTAAGCACAGTTCAAAGAGAAAAACAGAGACAAAACTTTGCACAAATCTATCCCCTGATATTTGCACCAGATACAAACATACTTTGTATCGTGTCCTCAAGGTTTACATTCTGTAGAAGCTCGGCTGAAAAAGTGACTGATCAATGGAAGGTACTGTATTGAGAGGATTTTTTTTTTTTATCAACAAGAAAAAAAAACCCAGCAAGAAATCAGAGGTAATTGCGCAGATCAAAGAAGGAATTTGTTATTGCTTGGTTTTTGTTCAGTCATGTGACAGGATACAGAGATGAAACGCTGACAAGAAACACAGATTTTATTTGGACAATCTTCCTATACACAGTGCTAAATGTAGTTGTTATGAATATGATGGAGTGTTATTATTAATAATTATTATAACTGTTATGGTTATTATTAACAATTATCTTATGATGTGATGTTCTTTTACTTGGTGGGATTTAAGTGTTTATTGTTTTTAGATAACTAGCATTCTCATGACTAGCTGGTTTTTCATACATCTGGTCATAAATTCAAGTTTTTAAAAACATTCCAAATCTTAATGCATGCCAGCTCCATTTCTTTGAGAGGCATTTACAGTATCTCTGGATTCAAGGTCATTGTTGCTTATAATGGCCACTTTTCCAGCTGTTTGTACTGTGCCTAGACATCGGCCTTATGACTTCTTGATCTCAAGTGATTACTTAGGTTTCCACTCTGGTACAAAACATCTATTGAAAAAATCGGCAGCCTTCTAAATGTATGTACTGATGACAGTCTTATAAAAGCCAGTGAGGGATAGATGTGTTTGGGATGGGCCTGAAGATATTAATGCCACCAGACTAGAAACGGTCTGTTGTCTTCTCTGCAGCAGCCTGCCCTGATAACATATGGGTTATACACACTAAACCTATGATGCCATAATGTATGTGTTCGGATGAATGTTCACTTCACAGGTTAAGGTAAAGATGGAGGTCTGATGGAAACCTGAATGCTTTGATTACAGTGTATTTTTCAGGGAAATAGGACTGATGACATACAGTAGTATTAGATTTTTTTAATAGAACCACAAAAGGTCTGTAGCAAAGTCTGTAATATCTCACAAGCCATATCCATCGAAACTCATTATCACAATTTTATAAATGGTTAATCTAATTTGTGCAAGTATTGTATTTTGTATAGCTAGTACAATCAGAATATTTTGAGTGGTCTCTTCGACATTAATTTGAGGATTCAACAAATTATGTGTTAGTATTTAATGAATTGTACAGTGCCAAACTCATAACATTTTGTTGTCTTTCTATTGTCATAGCCTCCTACATGGCTACAGGGGTATTTCTTTTTCACAATTAAGAACTAATATAAGGGCAAGTATGATAAAACATTTTAAAAAATGCTAGTTTTCAGAAAGAAATGAATGAATATGGTGTGTTTTCACCATTATGAATTCATTTAGAGGGAGGATGGGTAACGGCCACCTGAATGCTTGTAAAGCATTGCTAACAGTAAATTGTATGGACAGGGCCAGTGTCCAATAATGAAATTCATGGATTTATTTTCATGCCTATAAATTTAAAAACAACCCTTTTGTTAGTATTCAATGCATTAATCCCCTTGGATACAACAGTGGCTTACAAAGAATTTGTATAATAAAGTTGGTGGGAAAAATGTTTTGTCATTCATTACTGCATGTGCATTTTCCTTGTGTTAATGCTCTTGTATTTTATTTTTGATTAATGTGTAAACACTATTCTCTTCCTACATCATGCATAGTCTTGTATTTTTAACTGAGACACATGAATGGTTAGCTGTAACCTCTAGAGTTAAGAGCATACTTTAGGCAGATGCACCAGGCTTATCAATATTTCAGAAAGAAGCACTTCCTCACACAAATTATACACTGAATATTTCCACTAACTAAGCATCAAAAATTCCTCAGTCTTCATATATCCCCCAGATTCTTTTTCAAAGTAAAAAAAAAACAATCCTCATATTGCATTGCATCAGTGTTAACATAATTCTAAACTGCTTAATAAGTCTCAGTATTATATTTTTAATGGTTCTTTCTTCATTTCTGAGGGAAGATTTTTATGAGAAATTTATGAGTGCTGATTATAATACGGAACATTCTCAAGTGGCTGAAACATATCCATATGCTGTCATTTGGAAATTTGAAAATGTCTTGTGTGATTAATTTTAATGTAATCAGTATAATAAATGGAAGAAAAAAATATGTAGATAGATGACCATTCTTGTCTCTGGTCACTTTACAGTATAAAGTATCCAGAACTAACTTTTTATTTGGATTTTTTTCCTGAAAATAAAAGCAATGACTGCACCTGGAGACTGACCTAAAATCAATTCTGTATCACCCCATGTTTTTATTAATTGTCAGATAGTGTAAAACATGTAATAAGTTGTGTTGAAACAACTACATTTTTTATTATTGTGACATACACTATTTTCCAACATACACTGGACGATTTCACATGTTGTACATTCAGCCACAGAGACCAGTGGATTGGTCAGGGATGAAATGTCATAAAACTGAGATTCTAAAAATAATCACAAGATAATTTAATCTTTTATGAGTGGTCAAACCAGATGCAACAGCTCTATATTAACAAACTACCTTTTATCCTAAAGTAGGTTAGTAAGCACACACACAGCAAGCCGTTGATTAAGTCCCACTTCACTGGGCTTTGAGATATTGTATAATCCACAGTAAGGCTACATGGGGCCAGTGGGAGTGGATAACTGTTTTTTTAATGAAAAGAACAAGAAGGGAAATTTACTTCATATAATTCAGGGCTCTAAACCATCTGAGTGCTGAGTTATATCATACTGTGGACCTGTACACTGAGGTAACGGCTGCCGAGCTCATATTCAAGCTCTCCTGTGAATACATTTATTGCACTGAGATGTATGAGGGCTTAAATGAAAGAACAGACAACACCAATGTGCTGGACGTGCACAAAGGGCACAAAATTATTATATTTAGTTTACGTACTGGCAGCAGCAGCATCTGATGTATTACAATTGTTGTAATGTTCACATTTCACCAGCAGGAGGTTCAGTGTGTGTTCATGCGGATACAGGACAAAGTGTACAGAGGTTCTTAATCAGACTGTCATATAAGTGCTGCTCACACGCACAGGTTGGTGTTAATGTGTACGGTGTGCTGAAGAAACCAGAACAAATCAAACAGCATTAGCTGGATCACTCTCCCACACAATTTGCATACGATCAGCAGCTAATACATTGTGTATCTGCTTGGCAAATTGACAAGAAGTTTGCACAAAATTCCACGGCTCATAAACATATTTGGATGCAGATCATAAATGTCTACGTCTAAAGACTGCAGATTTTTAGGAAATACCAAATGCTTGTTAAATTGCAAATGTATGTGTGAGTCAGAAGCCTGATTCACACATGTACAGCCTCCGATGGTCCACGGCCAAAGATTTGTGTCCTCTGTACTCTGTGCACATGATTAGCATCCTAGCCCTGGCATGATTAACATCATTAAAATTCAGAGAGGAACAGAAATAAAATTATTCATGTCTCTGTGATTGTACCAATTTAATACAATTCTGGATGTGTATTACGATAAAATAATGATTTGCCAAAAGCTGAGTTCTCCATCACCTTTCAGCTTTTGAAGAACATGTGTGTCTGTGTCTCAGATGTTTTTTGATTGCATCATCTTCATCATCCTTTAATTGATGTCTTGCAGTTGTTTTTTTGAGCTTCTAAAGGTCAGAGGATGTAAAATGTGTCTGAAAGGCCAGTGATAAACGAATTTAGAACTTCTCTGTTCTGCTCTAAGGAAGGCTTATTTAGCAGTTAATATCCTACAACTTAAGATACATCATAACACAGACAAAACAAAAAACTGTATGCCGTTCAGAATTTCTACTACGCAAGATGAATCTGTTTCAATTACTGATGTTGAACTGATACATACATTATTTCCCTCTACATAATATAAATTATTTCATAAATGTGTCAACTGACATTAGGTTTGGGCATTGAACTATTATTCTATGGTGAGAAATTTAAAACTGTTTCCCTTACATCTCTGTTAGAATATATTACAGATTATATAGTAATAACAGGGTTCCTAAAATCATTTTATTTCAGGGGCCACATACAACCCCATATGATCTCAGGTGACCCGGACCAGTAAAATTCTAACACAATAACCTATAAATAATATCAATTCTAAACCTTTCTCTATGCTTTACAGTGAAAAAAGCGTAATTATTTATATCTAGATTATATTAGATTTAGTGATTTATTTCAAACATGTAATGAAATTTAACATTTATGTGAACAAATAAAACAGAAATAATAATGATACAAAAACATCAATCACGACATTCTTAGAAAGAAAAGCAGCACAATAATTTCATTTACATACCAGAAAAGGGGTGGGAAGAAGTGCAATTTATTTAATCCCACCCCTTCTACATAAAGTATTAATAATATACATTTATCTCCCTCCATCTACAAAGTATGCCTTAATAAATGGGAATAACCTCAACAACCATGCACAACATGAAATTTCTACAGAAGAATAAATGCAATTTTTACAATATTATGCCTCAGCTTATCATTTATGCTTGTGAATTACAACTTACACAGTGGATCTACAAAGGCACAAAACATTTACGAACAAGCATAATATTATTAAAATTCCAATTACTTTTCTTAAGACATTTCAGGTTGTTCATGGTCAGGTTATTCACATTTTTTGTGATAGAATGGTTTGTACATAAACCTTTTCATGTTTTTTTTAACACTAAAATGACATTTTTGAAGAGAAAACTTTAAAGTTGTCATTATGTATAGCTTAATATGAAAGTATTTTACTGGTCGGACCCACTTGAGATCAAATTGGACTGTATGTGGTCCTTTAATTAAAATAATTTTGACAGTTGATTGTTAATATCTTCAGTGTATTTTTTTGTATTTCACAAATTAATCCCACAGGCCAGACTGGACCCTTTGGTGGGATGGTTTTGGCCTGCAAGAAATGTGTTTGACACCCCTGGTGATGATCAATAACTTTACTTCTATAGTTACAAGGTGCATTACAAAATAAAACACTAAACAATATAAAACCAACACATCATAAGCAATTAAAAGAGGATAAAAATCCTCTAAAACAGTAATATTAAATCAGAGTGTAAAAACGGCACAAATAAAGATGAACAAAATAATTATGCAAATGCCAGTCTGTGTAAGTGTGATTTTGAAAGCTTTTTTAAAATGAGGCACTGACCCCACTGATCTGAAATTAAGTGGGAAGTTGTTCAACACTGCTGGATGTACAAAATCAAATAAATGCAGATCTTAAGCAAGATTATAAGCTATATTACTCATCCTGCACAGTGTAATTCAGTGTAACACCAAATTAGTAACAGTGACTTTATACAAAAAAGGGAGTTTAAGAGCCCAAATCCTAATTTGCTGAACTTTGATATTTCTTTGTTGAACTTGTACAGTTTGATGAGAGGCCTGTCATATTAATAATGCTTGTGTTTAGTAGGCCTTTAAGGTATGTGTAGCCTGGGGAAAAGTCTTCAGAGACCGGATGACGCATGGTTCAATCAATCAGAGGACCGTGGAGTGGGCAGCCCAATCATTAACCGACTATTCGACCTTTTTGGAGGAAGATCCCCGGCTGAACTCAACATGTAACCAAACGGTGAAAGCGCTGAGCCCAAAACAGCCATCCGTGAGCCCCGCTGGTGCTACCCGGAAATATTACAAGGGCCGGAAAGGACCAATGTTAAGGGAGCACACGTCACTCACTTTTACCTAAAAATATTATCACCGTCCATCCAAATTTTCTCGACCGTCGAAATCTTTAGTATTAGCTTCCTACCAGCGCAAACGGTCAAAATGAAATGGCGAAGAGGCGGCTGCGGTGTCTGTCGGAGTTGAAATCTTGGGGGAGCGGTGTTCGCCTTCACCCAGCTCAGCATCAGTGAAAATGGCTCTGGCTAACGACTGGAAAACAGCACGCAGAAATGGAAGCGGACGATAGCTAGCTAGGCAGTTAGAAGAAGGCGTGACAGGCCTCATCCATCTGCAACTGTGCTCTGCAACTGGATGCGTAGGTAAACATTTGCTGAATATAGGTTACGCTCATGTATATGCTAACGCTAGCAACATGATGTTAACTGTTGTCTGCATGCTTTTAATATTGTGCTTTGGAGAGACGGCTAACGTTAGCAACAGTGCTTATGTGGTTTTGTGGACTGCGTGAGGAGGCACCAAATAGCTAAACACGCTGAGGCGGTGGAAAATAAGATGCTAAAGAGAACCGTGAAGTTTTGCATGCAAGCGCGTCCAATGTTTTCTTTTTCCTCCAAATGTTAGCCAATACTGTCTCCGGCTGCCTCCTAAAGTGTATCCGTTATTACATGCGCCCGTAACGCTCAGCGAATGTTTACACTGTGTAGTTAGAATAATATTGATGTTAATTCTAACATTTCTGCCCTTGTTCACAGGAGTGCCGATTTACATTAAAATGAGCGGCAGTGAAATATGCTGTAGATTATCTCCCTCATCCGCCGGGGAATCAGACTCGCCTGTAGGTTCATTACATCGATTAGAGGAAACGGTAAGAGAGGAAGAGGTGAGCAAGATGAAGCTGCACAGGGGGAGCCTTTAGTCTTTAGAAGTGCACCAATGCCACTTCTTAATTTATCTAAATAACTTCATGGCATTTAAGTACTGTGCAGAGTTTTTAAAGACTTTGCAGAGGGATTATTTAATGTTTTAAGTTGCCAAAATAGGAATTTATTACAATCAAGTACAATAGTGCAACAGTTTAAATATCTGCTCTCCACTTTATGTTGCAGACACCTAGATTTCTTTTATTAATATTTATACATTTATCCTGTAATTGTCTAAAACTGGAGTGGGACTTGCATAATTAAGATAAGATAAAATAAGACTTTAATGATCCCACTATGGGGAAATTTGTCAGTTGAAATTTCTAAATTGGTAAGACCTAATATCTTTTGCATACAGTAATTGCTCTACACTTGTATAACTAATTCATCATATTTTCCTATCGGGACCTCTTCACAACAACTGATATTTTTCTTGCTTTTTTGTATATTTTTCATCATTCACATGTTGATATAAAGCTTGCAGATAGAACTGTTACATAAATGGCTCTTAGTAAGGTATCCTGTGCTTTCTGTCTGTTTTTAATGCAACTCTGTTGTACCAGTCTGTATTCTGCCTGAATGTGTTCCACAATAAACATTTGGCATTTGCAGAGATAGCCACGGGTGCCCTGTAAATTCTGTATTATTCTCAACTGAGTGGAAAGATACACTTAATACAGTTTGAGATGGATCTAGAACTGCTTCACAATGAAAGAGTTAAACTTGTTGGTAGGCCAATGTATCATATATTACAATATAATAACATTCTAAGTTTGCATTTAATATGAAATAAAATTTAGTAATAACCCACTGAAGCAGCACTTTGAAATAAGCATCCTTTCCTCTATTAAGAACCAACCTGTGTTGCATCTGTGTAACAAGATACATCTATGCATCTATTTCTATAGACACTAACAAATGTGAATCAACATGATTCATATCATGCTGTAAACCAGACAATGCACCTCAGCTTAAATAACCAAGACCATGTGATAAAGACAGTGTTTTAGTATTTGAGTGCTTATTGTACACTAATGTATAGTTATTATTATTTATATATTTTTATTATTATATAGATAAATCATTTAGGAAAAAGCACAACTACAATACAAAGTATTTTGCTAAACCAACTATAACATCAAAAGTCACTTGTATTATTCCCTTTAATTCAGTATGTACATTTTGACTTCAAATGCATTTCTTAAATGCATTGTCTATCAACTAGAAGAGATAATAAATACAATTTTATTGACAGACTTATTCCATTCTGTGTCATTTCTTAACTTTTCTCTCTGGTATCTCTTAATTTTATTTTTTCAACTCTAGGAACTTCTTGGCTCAACACAAATGAGGAATTTTCCATAGACGGAGAATGTCGACGCAGTAACTGACAGAAAACAAGAAGATGCCATTTAAACTGTTTGTCAGTTAAAACTATAAGTAATTTGGTGGAACCCACCTACCTGACAAAAAGGCACGTTTCCTTTGAGCGTAACCTCATCTCCCCGGCTACCCCACTCCATTTTATGCCGAGTGTGGGCAGTGGATAATCGAGAGGGAGTAGCAGCAGTAAAGTATACAATCTAAAAAGACAAACGTTCGATTCAAACTGACATTGAAGTAGTTTTGGAATAAAAGAGTAGCTTAACCTCATCCTTGGGGTAAAGTTTGTCTTTGGCAAGCCACTTGTGGGATCATTGTTGCCGCTCCTAGCGCTGGAGGTTTGACTCCTGTACCCCATGTGCCAGTGAGTGGGAAATGTTCCAATTTGGAAAATACAATTTGGACATTATAGAGATGCTAAGTGGGCATCAGGCCCACCAGTTCAAAGGCCTTGGTTTAGATCGACAACTACAGCATCAACAGCAAGTGCAACTTCACCAGCATCAACTCCAGCAGCAGCAGCAGCAGCAGGCTGAGTCATCTGGAGCTCTTCTGTCTGGACTTGGCTTGGGCCCCCTGCAGGGGTCTAGAGGTAACGCCTTTTCTGATTCTGCCTCCATTTTTGCCAAGATGAGTGCCCCTCCTCCCCCACCTTTACAACAACAGCCTTCCTCATCTCAGAGCTCTCGTTCAAAGTCAAGCAAGATGAGCAGCAGCAGCTCAAGCCATTCTTCAGGCTACCCACAGTTCCTGCGCTCTTTCCACCCGTCTGAGGCAGCACTAGCACAGGAGCAGTTACACCCAAGTGTAGGCCGCTTTGAGCACTTTGCTGGGGGAAGTAGCAGTAGTGGGAGTGCTGGGGGATTAGGAGGATTAGTAACATCAGCACCTCCACCTCCTCCTCCTCTGCATCCCGGCCTCTCTGTCCCGCAGGCATCACCCGGCCCCTCCTCTTCCTCTCCTTCCCCTTCAACCTCTGTGGCCACCACTAACAACTCCTCTAGTAGCAGTGCAGTCAGTTCATTGGGACACCAGTTGGTTGGGGCCCAGTCTGATGCACGGAGCCTTCACCAACAGTTTAGTTGCATGTTAGCTGCTAATCAATATTTTCTCTCTGGGGTGCCTGCTAACGCTAGTTTAGAGCAATTCCTCGTGCAACAGGGAACGCATAACCACTTAGGAATTGGCTTAAGTCAGGCAGGTGGGGAACCCAGTACTAGTCTTGCTCCACCTCCTGCTTTACATTCTTCTCACTCACATGGCCACTCCACTTCTCAGTCTCAGCAGACTCCACAGCAGCCGCCCCAGCAACAACAACTTCCTCCTCATACCCTATCTCATGCACATTCTCATTCTCATCCTCACCATCCACTCCACCCAGTCTCCCAGCCTTCATCTCTGGGTGGCTTTGACTTCCAGGGCATCCCTGTCCTTTCATCAAATCAGATAGCTTCTCTGATGCAACAGGAAGCGGGTTTGCCCCTCCCCTTACCGCTCCATTTATCCCTATCAAAGGATGATGGTAAAGGGGAAAGCAGTGGAGGTGGAAGTAGTAGCAGTAGTAGCACCAGCAGTAGTAGGAGGAAGAAGGCAATGGCTGGCTATTTACCGCAGAGAAAATCTGATAGTAACAGTAGTGGCAGCAGCCATGGGCACAATAGTCATAGTGGTAATCCTGGCAGTAATACTAATGGAGGAGGGCTTAGTCATGGTCAGCCCCCGGCTTTAATTGGGAGTGGGGTTGGTATGTCAAATATGGGGGGTGACCCTTCATCCCTTCTTGCCTCTTCATCTTCATCCTCATCAGTAGTTTCTTCCTCCTCCTCCTCTGCTCCCTCTTCCACTGCTGCCTCAGTACTGGTTACTAATGATTCTCATCTTTCTAAATCTGATAACCAGAGCTCATTGCAACGCAACGCCACAGAGTCTGATACAGAGCCCTTATATAACTGTGGAGAGTGTGGCAAAAGCTTCCCTCACCTTTCAAGCCTTCGCAGGCATTTGCGCATGCATGAACCAACCACAGCAGGTACTAGCAATACTGCCACTACTGGCCCAAACCCCATACACATAAAAACACAGTCTGACCCAAGCCTTCCCCATTCGACCCAAGAAAATCCCCAACCCTCATCTAATTCCTGTCCTAGCCCAGACAAAATATTTCATTGCCCTGATTGTGGCAAAGCCTTTAAGAAAAAAGGGCACCTCCTGCAACATGGTGTAATACACTCATCAGCCCGCCCATATGGCTGCTCCACCTGCTCTCGGGCTTTTAATCGTAGAGAGTCACTGACACGCCATGAGAAGATACATGAGGAAAAGCCATTCCGATGTCCTGCCTGTGGTCGTGCCTTCCGTGAGAGCACATCTCTACTGAACCATGCTGCCTCAGGCACCTGCGGCAAGCCAGGTAGGGGACCCAAACAACGGGGCAGCAAGACAGGAACTGATGGTGAGGACAGAGTCGTGGGAGGGGGTGGAGGAGGTAATGGAGGAGGGGGAACTTATCAAAGCAATAGAGGGGTAATTTATGGGAAAACTGAGGAAGAAGATGGTGTAATCATTGTTGGGGAAGGAGAACCAAAATCAGGTTTAGGATGTGATGGTCTTTTTCAATCTGGAAGGGGAGGGAATTCAAATGACAGGGACAGAACAGATGGTAAATACCCCACTGACTACTCTCGGAATCGTTACACAGGCTACCATGATGATCATCGTTCTCAAGGTAATCCATCTCCATGCTACTCGGGTGCCTCCCCCTGTGGAAGTGGGATGGCGGGCCCAGCTCTGAGAAAGGCACCCTTGGCCCCAACACTGCATCCACACTCTCAGAGCCACAACCAGCACCACCATCCGCAGCAACAGCCCCACCTGCCCCTATCTTCTCTCCTGGATGACTCAGAGGATGATGTGACTAGCTCTGTAAATAATGCAATCTCTGCTATAACAGCTGCTAGCAGCAGTGGAAGTAGAGGGGATGATAGGGGAGACATCATAGGAGGTCTTCTAGGGGGTCTTGGTTTAGGTCCTCTGGGCTCACCTTCAACAACATCTGGCATGGATAAGAATTTCAGAGGTGGTGGGAACCAAGAGGTTATGAGCAGCAACCCACAGAACCCTGCTGCCAAACCCAAACGTCCCCGCAAACCCAGAGCAAAGAAAGATCCGTCAACTAGTGGACAGCCCCCCAAACGCAGGCAATACACCCCAAGAATGGGGCCCAGTGGCCTCCCACGCACTCACCTCTGCAGTGTCTGTGGTAAGGGATTTGCCCGTCGCGAGACCCTTCGCAGGCATGACCGTATCCATACTGGGGAAAAGCCTCATCACTGCACTGTTTGTGGAAAGTATTTCAGAGAAGCTTTTCACTTGAGCAAGCACCAAACAGTCCACTCTGGGGCAAAGAATTATAAATGCACCATCTGTGGAAAAGAGTTTGGTTACTCCCAGAGTCTCCGGAGGCACAGTAAACTCCATCAGAAAGGGGAGATGGAAGAGGTTCCTGCAACACCAGCTGCGGAGAACCTTAACAGCTTTAACCCAAACCCTCAATGTAGCGTGGCCCAAGACAGGAGCCAGAACCAAGCACCAAGCACCTCCTCCTATTACACCTACTCTCAAGATGTCAAGCCTCAAGACAGCAACCCACAGCCACAACCCCCACCCCCGCCCCAACCTCAACCACAACCCCCACCTCCCCCTCGTCTTTACACCTGTGCTATATGTTGGAAGTCGTTCCGCCATCACTTCCACCTGACCGCCCATCACCAAACAGTTCATGAAGGGGGGGGTGAAAAGCTCTTTTGCTGTGAAGTATGTGGCAAAGCTTTTGCTTACTCTAATAGTCTCACTCGACATAGGCAATCACAGCATGGGATGACCCGCACTGAACCGTCAAACCCTCAAGAAGGCAGCAGTGGGTCTGGAGACAACAGAAGTGCAAGTGATGTTAATCAGTCAGCATCAGAAAGTGAGGCTGCCACTAATGCCCTGTTACAGATGGCTCCTTCCACAGAAGCACACGGAGGGCAGAGTCTCAGTGTTGTCACTCATAGCCACCAGCAGCCACCCCCACAACCACCAGCTGGTTATTCTCCCTTGTTTTATGATGCTGCAGCTGCCCAGTCTTCAGCCTCTAATGCCCCAACTTATTCACAGCCTCTGCCTCCAAACTCTACAATCATGCCACCCCAGCACCCCCATTCCCCAGCCGGGGTGAAAGGAGAACACATATATCCTGCTGGATCCCGTAGTCGTACGCTTCACACCACAGCCCCGTTCCAGCCCCTTACGGAACTGCCCTCCACTGAACATCATCATCTGCATCACCATCATCATCAATCCCACCATCATCCTCATCATCTGTCAGATATCCAGTCGCACCACCATGTCGACTGTGGCATCCAGTTATCACATGATGAAATGAGACGGCACAAGAAGAAAAAAAAAAAGTCCGACAGGAAAGAGTGGAGGGAAACTAAATGGGAGTCCCAAGATTTAGTCAGATTTGATGGAAGCAAAAGGAAAAGAAAGATAAGTTGTACAATAAGAAAGCAGCTAAATAGAAAACAAGGCTCTCTTCGCCTAACCATTCGGCGAGGAGGAGAATCAGGTGATTGTGGGTACAAGCTTGTCAACACCGGGGGAATGAAAGCGCAGATCCTGTCATCTCTTAAAGTCCCTGTAAAACGTTTTGGCTGCCCTATATGCCCAAGCTCTGTGTTTTCTCGCAAAGCAGGACTGCTTGTCCACATGGCAGTTAAACACCCACAAAAAGCCTTGACCACTCAGGAGCGACTAAGGTGCAGTGTATGTGGAAAACAGTCTCATAGGCCCTTGGCAGCCTTCATCCATCGAGCTGCCCATCGTGCCAGAGGGACTTTCTCTTGCCGACGCTGCTCCACTCGCTTCTGGAATGCTTCACTTCTTCACAGGCACAAGGTGTCCTGCCGCCGGAGGGCTAAAGGACTGCAGCGAAGCGATGCCAAGAGGCTGAAGCTTTCAATGAGACCAGGAGAGAGACAGACCCGAGAGGGTCAGGGTGAGATGCCATTCCTACAGGGACCATACAGATACTGAACATCCAGGTGTCTGAAAAGAGTGGCATACAGGGGGGATATTTCAGTTCTATAAACAGAGGGTGATAAAAAAGGGACTTGCATAGGCATCTGTTGCCTTGAGAAGAAATTGCCTGTTGTCTCTGTCGACATTTAATTTTCTGACTATTAGAATGAGTGTGTTAACAACTACTGTAGAAAATCCTATAAAATATCACCAGAAATTCTTCCAGATTATTTTGGAAGATGTTTCAAGACGTGACTGTTTCCATAGGAGCATTAACCCCTTAAGTGCATTGACACTATGCTTGGCTGACACTGTGCAGTTACTAGACGAGTTTAGGTGAAATGACCTGCTAATGTATCTCTTCCCCATATCCTAACTAGAATTCCTGCTACACCTCTTGCTGTATGATAAATGTCTCTGCTGTGTATTTTGTCTTGTTGTTGTTCACTTAGAGGCTCTGAGGATTTTTTAAAAATGTAAAGTGCATTTATTAGGAGTAGGGACTTGGGGGACAAAACATTTGTTGATAGTTTGTCAGTGCATGTTTGTTCTCTGGTCAAGTTTTTTGCCGAGGTTGTGAATCAATCCTACAGTATGTGACTGTTTATTCAGTATATCCCCAGAAGTTTGTAGTGTAAACTTGATTTCAAAGTTGCTCTATATTCCTTAGTGATTTAATCACATATAGATAAAATGTTAAAGTTGCTGATAATTAGCAGTACAAGGAACCCTCTCCTGCCAAAATGAAGAAACTTACAAAAAGCCTTGCTTATTATTTTCACTTCATTTATTTGAGATATTCTTAGCTTTTATACCAAGAGATTGAAAACAGGTTAAACACGTGAACTGTAACACATGTTTATCTCATGTTATTTGTATGCTCTTTTAGCAGTGATTATTTCTACAGTACTTCACGGTGTGTTAAAAACAAGGACCTATTATAGAAACAAATGTAATATTTCATGTATTTATGTGTGTAACCCAATCAGTCTTCACACCAATCTTATACTTAACCCCTTCAACCTTTTACTTTTTGCTGAGTTGCAATCATATTCTTACTGTCTAGCCTTTGTTTTTTTTTTCTTCTAAAGAAAACTGTCTAAGTACATCATGTCACTTTATTTACATATGAAATGTTCATACCCCTGTCAAGCCTTGTTTTTTTTTTTTCTTCTAAAGAAAAAATGATAGTTTTAGTAGATTTCTATCACATTTATTTACTGAAAAGTCAGTAGTTGATTATATTTCAGCAATGAATAAACCATAAGTGTATCCATTTGTTTTTCTTTCATTTTTTCTTGTTCATAGCTGCATCCTGTGCTATCAAGAAGATGATACAAACCAGGCATAATCATTATACTAAATCAAGAAGTAAGCTGTACCAAAGCCAGTGCTAGGGTTTCACAGTTAAATTTAGCTTTATGTTCTTTGTGCATTTCATATCACTGTGGATTAAATGAAATTCAGGATGTAGACAATATGCTAATAAATTTCATTTAAGTTTTTTGGCCTGCCATTCTTATTGGCAACAGTACTCCAAGTTAACAACTTTGTTTTCAGTCAATATTTTAATTCTATTTTCAATAAAAAAAAAAAAAAAAAATGAATGGCTGAGTAAAACTTCTCACTCTGTTCCAGCTCCACAAGATGGCAGTAAGCAACTCATTTATACTGTGTTCTTGCCCTGGTGTGGATGAGCGTGGCAGTCACATGGATTTTACACTGATAGGGGGTGGACTGAGGCTGTTCTGTCTGTGACTATGTGCTGTTTACTACAGGACTAAAGCTACAATAAACAAGTGGAGCATCTTTGAGTGATAATTATGACCAGTTAAATTGACGCAATGAAAAAAAAAGCCTATATATCCCAAATATGTACAAATTAAAGCGGAATAGTTTTGTTACATTGCGAAATGTGAAGGAATTCAAAGGGATGTGGTAGGTATAAGGGCATTTTTAAATGATTCGAAGCTAATCTTTTTTATCCAGACTGATGAAAACATACAGTAAACAAAGTCAAAATAATAGTTATAGTAATTTATGATGATGCTAATGGCATTTGAAGAGGGGTGATAGAGGTTTGATTGTAAAAGTCCATACCTGGAAAGGAGAATAAAGTTTTATAGTGGGGGGGGGTTAATAAAAACAGCATATTTGAAGTAAGGTCCTTTGGCTTAAAGTAGATGAAGTCACGCTGACTATTGTATTAATTTATATTTATTTATCCACCATCATTGCTGTTGTAAGAACTATCTGGAGTTGACAAAAAGAAAACAAGACATCAAAGCAAACATTGAGAATGTGCATGAAGTTCATACACCAATGAATATCATTTATTACTTTCCTTAATCAGTAATAAAAAAAAAACATGAGTGGACTGTGTAGTTCAGGGGTGTGCAGCCCACAAGCCAAAACCAGCCCACCGAAGTGTCCAATCCGGCACAAGGGATGAATTTACAAAGTGCAAAAATTACACTGACGATATTAACAGTCATGGGCATTATTTATAGGTTATTGAGCTATATTTTACTGGCCCATTGTTCTTGAGATCAAATTGAGCTATATATGTGGCCCTCAACTAAAATGTGTTTGACACCCTTATCTAGATGATACACAATTTAGTATTTGATACTTGGTACAATGATATTACATCATAATGTTAATCAATAAAACCATTACTCTATCACAGCCATATGCAGTCTTAACTGATTTCATTGTACATGAACTAAACTTTGTTAAAATTAAATGTCAAAGATTATCTTGACTACTTTTGCAACAACCCTACAACTATTTAACGCAAGACATGAAACAAAAATTCAGTATTATTGCTGAACATAGTAACAAACAGCATGCGTTTCATGAAAGAGGACATTGAAAAATTAAATAAAGTTACAATAACAGTGGGAACGTGTGTAAAAGTAGGAGGTGAGGAATGACTTATGCAGAAGTAAACGGAGGGAAGCTGCTGCCGCGCGCTGTGATGTGCGGTGCATGTGCTTCTCCAGTGTACAGTAGAGCAGACAGCCCTCGCGCGTTCTGTGTTTCGAATGGGCCTCACGCGGCAGTAGCATGCACGAGGGGAATCCGAGCGGACGGGTGTATCCGACCTATTTCTGACCAATAGGAGCCTGTCGTGGGCGGAACAATGACTCCCCGAAGCCAATGATTCGCCGGAGCCGCGAGCGGACTAGAGTTGGTACCGCGTGCCTTGTACACGTGAGCTGTAACAGCTATTGTACGCCGGGAGGCAACGTGCTGAAGCGTTCCTCTCGCTTGAAAAAACGGCACCCTCACGTTTTCTGTGGATTACAAGGAAACTGCAAAAGCTAGACAGCACTACCTGATTATAGAGAGACCAGCTAATATGTTCTAATGGAGATTAAAGTTGTAAATGAGCGGTTATGTGCTTAAATGAATTGCTTGCACATAAAGGTGTACACTTATTTTTCTGAACATGTTCGCTTGCGGTTATCAGTCCTCAACCTGCAACACATTCAGGCCTAACCGCTACAGTAAACGCCAAACTAGTGGAAGTCGGTGTGTTTGTCCCTGTCAGACAAAACAAACAGTCTGCTCTCCTCGAGGTGTGGCACGAGGGTGGGTGTGTCTCATAAATAATAAGAAGGAACGGAGAGATCTGGATAACGCGGCCCCGCCCCTCGCGCGCCCCGCTCGGTTGTTCCGTGTGGTGTGACGTCACGTGAACTGCCCGTGCCCGTTCCATCTGAGCGAGAGAGAGAGAGGACGGTCGTGGACATTTCGCGCGGCCTCAACACAGACCCAAGACCGTGCGCCCGTGACTGCTGGATCCACCGGATGCAAAAAAGTACAGACGGAGAAAGAGGAAACGACCCCTCCTCCCCCCGACGGACTGCAAAGCGCGACAGCAGAGGACAGAAACACCAATACAACTTGTCATCTGACCAACACAGCCGCTGTTCCCGTCGTGCGGTGTTTTTTTAACCCCCACACACCGTTCCTTTCGGTTGTTTTGTTTTGCTTTGACGGAGCTTTTCTAACTATTTCCACATCCTGCTTTTGATCATCTCACGTTAAATTGGAGATAGTCTTCTGCAACTTTTAATTGTCCGGTTTTTCTATCCGAGCAGTCTGCGGGATTCATTCCCTTGTTTTGTTTTCTTTTTTTTTTTATTGCCTTTGCATTTGTTATGGACTGTGTTCTCACTCCTGCTCTGACTGTCCCTCCCACACTGGTCCGCTGAGAATAACAGCCTGAGCTGCTGAACACTTCTACAACTCAACTGCAATGGGATACTTGGATGAAAACATTTCTTAAAGGGATTAAGGAGCCATTACACTGTAAGGAAAAGGTAATAGTGCATGTTATTCAATAGACGTTGTCAAAGTATTATTAAACTGCGTCATTATTACCATTCTAACACAGTGGTTACTCTATGCTACATACACTTAAAACTATCTCTCTCTTTCTGG
>JAPTYQ010026232.1:0-11622 GCA_029814465.1 Ostorhinchus cyanosoma
TATTTTAATTCTTTAATATTTTATTACATTTTACTGTTTTTTAATCTTTATTCTTGTTCATCCATTTAAAACTTGCCTTATTTTTATAAAACACTTTAATTTACCATGTGTATGAATTGTACTGTAGACATAAACTTTTCTTGCCCTCTCTGCAGATCATGGCCCTCCATGGCAACAAACCGATCCGCCTGATCACCCACGGCAACACCAGAGTGCAGTACCCCACAAGTGTTAACGGCAACAGGCGTGTAGTTGGAAGCAACAACAGGTATTCAACAAATTCACGGGTCAGCCCAGATCGGCTGAGGAGGCTCAGAATAGCTCGTCTCCAGCGCCTTCGCCAAATGAAATTGAGGTTAAGATCAACGACAACATTACCCCCAACAACCACAATTCCCACAACTCCAGAGACCACCACTGCCTGGTATGAGTCATGGCTGATAGGGGAGGGACAGTCCTCGACACCCGGTGGGTTCACAGACTCCATCCTGGATTATAACTATGAGTACAAGATCGATGACTATTAAATCTAACACACGTGTCCTGTTCCCATGAGCACACTCTCCTACTTATAGTGCTAACCGCAATGTTGATCAAGAGGAACTCGCTTTGAATGAAACCCAAGCAATGAAATTCAGAGTCAGTTCTTTCAATGTAACTGTTAATTGTGTATAGAAAATGTATCTATTTCTTACACCTGTAAAAAAAAAAAGGTCCCTTTCCATAAAAGGACTCATTGGTCACATTACGTTGTTAGGGTCTGTTATTCAGTCTTTTTCTGAATGATTTTTGCTTCATGAAAAGATCTTTATTGTGGATGCACATTAACATCATGCCATCTTTTACTTCACAACAGTTGATTATTTTTTACACAGTCTTCATTTGTGACAGATTTTTACAGTATGAACAGGAATCACCGACGGTTTAATAAAAAGCATTTGTTCAAAGTTGGTAACAGGAGAGGAAATGGAGTTTTCTGTCATATTTCCTCAGACACAGCTGAGGTAGAGTTATTTTTCAAATAAAGGCTTGTTAATAAACACCATGTGTCTTTCCTTAAGCACCAGTGGAGTTTTGTCTGAGACTACTGAGAAACCGGTCGTAAAAAAAACTGTCTACTACAAAAGACTCATTTTTGGCTCAGTGCTCAAGTGGTGTTAATGTATATGAGTAGTGTCCGATAACTGTCAGCTTTTTGTGGGAGGATGTTAACCCTCAGTGACTGATGTTCATCTCACTCTCTTCATCCTCTTCGTTGGAGAAGGCGGAGAAGCTGACTGGCTCGCATTCAAGAGTGCGTAAATTGACGAGGCATGCAGTTTGAGTGCTGCTGAATTCTGGGATAGTTACCAAAAGGACTTCTTGTCCAGCTGGACCTGATAGAAAAAGAAGATGAATAAGATTAACACAATATAGTGAGGAGGTGTTTTCAAACTAAGATGAGCCTAATGATCACATACTTCTCTTTCTGATCACTCACACCACTGCATCAGGAATCATTTCTTTATAAATGACAGGACGAAATTGACTTTTCCTAACTTCTCCAAAAAGGAAGTCATGTATTTATGTGTATTTTTGATACCATTCCAGCTTTTCCTGATAAGGGGTTATACAGTTCAGTCGACAATTGTGATCAGTTGGGCATCTTTCAAATTTCTATAATACCTATGTCATTAACATGCGTGGACTCTCTGCAGGTACTCCAGCTTCCTCCCACTGTCCACAGACATGTCCCTGAATAGTTCAGTTGGTCACTATAAAATTGCCAATAGGTGTGAATGTCAGAGTGAAAGGAGGTTCGTCTGTATGTCAGTGATGAAACAGTAACATGACCAAAGTGTACCCCACCGCCACCCACTGGTAGCTGGGATTAACCCCTGCATCCCCATGGCTGTCCTGAGGATCAAGTGGTTTGTAAAATGAATGAATGAGTGCATGAACACAGCACATACAGACCTTTAATGAGCTTGGAGTCAAAGGAGGGGGCGTTGCCACTGAAATAAACATGGGGACATTCTTCCAGGATGAAAGGATCTTTTTGATAAAATGGGTAGCAACCTGAGAGAAAAAAGTTTCAAGTAAGTAATAGAAATTAGTAATAAACCAGATTTGTCCTTTCAGTGTAACATTTCTGACTAACCTAAAGTATCAGGTGCAGTAGGGGCCAGGTGTCTTAGCCGCAGAGTTTCCTCCAGTATTTCCAGGTGACTGTTCATGCTGCTGTACTTCTGAATGTCACTTACATTCTGGCCTGACGTGCCCAAGAACCTTCAGGAAAATACACAAACACAGGACCTCGAACATCTGCAGTCATTTGGACTCAAAATCAAATGCATGAGGGCGAAGGGTGTGATATGGCTCACCTCACTCCATCAATGTTAGCCTGGTATGGGTTGGAGACCCGCTGCATTGTGGGATACACAGAGGACAGGGGGAACATGCAGCGGTGGAGGGGCTGCTGTGGGAGGGTGTAGTTGGTGGGGTCGTACTGGCCAGGCATTACATCCACTGGAACAGAAGTCTGGAACAACAGAAGTCAATGACCTTCTTATGACTATGACTTATTTTAGCTCATAATGAGGTTTGTCCCACTGACCCTGAGCCACTACGGAAGTTGATTGTAACTCTGTTAAAGGTCTCTACTTATAATGACCCAGACACTTTCTTTCATAACCTTTCTTAAATGAGCAATTAATTATTTACCCTACAAAACAGGAGAACATAATTTAGGATATTACAGTTTCTCATAACTTGAGGTGGCCGCACTTAAACACCATCTTTAAGAATCATAAAATCATTAGAATTCAACATCAGAAAATAATAGATCTGATGTTCAATTAATTATCCCTGACTCTTAACTGGCCAAGCGTTTCAAGACACATAGATAAAGTTGAAAAGCGTAAACTGCCATCTCTCACAACCTCAAACTTAAGTAAATATAAATAAAATTGGATGTACATACAAACAGAATGCATAACTACTGACCACCAGCTGAAGCAGCAGCTCATCCAGCAGCCGCATCGCCTCCACACTGCCAGCCTGAGTCTTCTTTGTCAGGTACTTTGGCTATACACACAAAAAGGGTAGAGCAGAACTTTCTATTAAACTGAGCTATTTCAGAACTTTTATAAGTAAATTAAGGCTAAAGCGGTCCCAGTTACCTTTGTTGATGCATCCTTGTCCTGGGTGCTTTGACTCAATAGGTTTCCAGCCAGTAAAACCCTGGAAATTGTTGCTGCCCCTTTCTGCTCCCCCTGGTCACCCAGCTGACCCGTTACCATATCAACTAACAACTGTAGCCCCAGCATGCTGTCGGCATGAGTACTGCCGAGACCAAGTCCTGAGGCCAGGAGCACAAACCTGCAAATTAGATAACAGGATTAGAATCTATGGAGACTTAATGCTGGGTTTTCAACCATGTTTGTATGATGGTTTACTTGTCAGAGCTGAGTGCAGGTCTCGCAGTTTGGATTGGAAGATTAGCTGTGCAAAATTCCTCTACTGTGAATTTCCCGTCATGCGTTTCAGCCCCATATATTGCAATAACACTACCTAGAGACAGAGAGAGAAAAGCATACAATGACATAAGACCAGTGTTTCCCATTAATTATATAGACTGTGGCAGCCAGCTTTATGTTACTGGAGTGTGACAGATGCTTTCATTTTCAGTCTCACACTGTTCAAACTATTCTCACACCAAAATACTAACAGTGGTGGTTACATCAAGGAAACATTTCTCAATTGCCTAACAACATGACAACCAATCATGACAGAATATCCCTCTTCCAATCAAACCTTTCCCTCCAACTGGACAACTAGTGAGGCTTACTGAAGCACGAAGAATCACAAAAATAATGAAAAGCATCAAACTTTTAAAATTCATCACTAAAAAGTATTCAGCAAAGACTTTTAGAATATTAGTTCATGACAAACCTGCAAACAACAAACCCTGCTGGTGAATTATGAGCACAATTCAGTGAACATGCTTGTCATGCTCATGGCATCAAAATTTCATCCGAGTCAGAAACCCACAGTTGGCAAACCTAGTTCCACCATTGTCACTGTTTGAACTAATAATATCAGTGCTGAGCCTCACTCTTGCAGCAATGTATGAAACTAACCACACAACATTCAACACACATCACAGTTGGGGTCATGTAATTGGTTTGACTGTGATATTCACACAATGCTGAGTGTCAGACCCTGGACCATCAGTCTGTTGTGTTCTATGTACAACAAGCTGCTCCAAGCAAACCGCACCAAATTACATTTGAAAGGTTGTTTATTTTGTGTTGTGTTACTGAGAAAGTCTTATGACTCTAAGAAAAAAGAATCCTAACCTGTGACACACTTGTCTCTGTCTATTTTGCCCTCCAGTTTGATTCTCTGGAGTTCATCCTCCAGGATCAGCTCATCATTCTCGCTGATGTATTTGATCCGTGCAGGCTGAGGCAGGAGATTGTGCTGGGAAACACCAAAAACAAACACAAGCTATAACATACTGGACAAACTGACAACATGCTGTATGGAAAGTATATCTTAAGATGGAGAATTTGGTGACTGCAAACCTCCTCGCTGATCTCCTTCAGGATTGATGGCTGCAACTCCATACGCTTGAACAAAGTTCCCACAATGCAACACTGTTCTCCTGTCTGAAGATCACACAGCTTCCTAATAAGTACATTTGATCCTGTGAAACAAACACAAATCAGTGATAAGTAAACGGAAAGCATTTAAATTGAGAGAAATGAAAGATGAGTATCCTGATCTCACCCCACTTGTGCTGAGCCCTCTCTGTTAGTAAGGGCCTCATCTGCATGAGCCGTGCTGCATAAATATGAGCATACTGACGACTGAAGCTCCTTTCTCCGACTCCATAGCACTCAGAGCAGGGACTGTAAGCCGGAGATACCCTCTCAAACACCGCCAACTGGTCCTCAGAGGCCGGGCGACAGAGCAGGGAAGAGCCTTCTTTCTGGGCGCTTAGCTCGGAAAACATGACTGCAGTGAAGAACAGAGGAGGGAACCAGGGTCGTATCTTCTCTGTTGTGCAAACTTCATAAGAGTACGCATAAGTGGCTTCGTTAACTAATTAGCGAGGCTAATGGTTTCAACATAACTTCAATGACAGCTAGCTAGTCTACTGATGTGCTGGAGGAGCTCTTCTAAAATAGTCTGCATTTTTTTCAAATAAACAATTAATAGACCTTACCTCTGTGAAGTAATCGCTAATTGTCACAAAAATAAAGCTGAGTATTATGGTAAACAAAAACAACGTCCGTGGTGCTCTCTTTCCGTCAAGAAAACGCACCAATTCCCGCGAAATCACTCATCCTGTTTTTCTCAATGACGTCGCAAACTCTCGCGATAAATTGCAAAGGGAAAGAAAATGCCTTATTAAATACACCGATATAACAAAAAACACTGCAATATAATTTGTGAGATAAATTAGCAACTTGGGATAAACTAAACACATAAACAGCAAAACATTCAGCTTTTCAAAGACTTTAAAACTAAGTTGTCTATACCGTCGCACCGGAAATACGTCACAAATTTTGAATGTACCGTCGCATTTTATGTGGGTCACAATAGCATCGCGGCAGGACGAAGCCTCGCCATTTTCGAAGCTCTTTGTGAGCCACTGCCCCCTAAGAATTACTCCACCAGTTCGTCTTCTAGGGATTTGATTCGGGATTTTAAAATGCAGGGAAACAGAGGACCACAGCATAACCACGGCCCCAACCGCCAGGGTGGTTCCGGAGACCAGAAAAAACCCGGCGGAACGAACACCAACGGGCAGCAGCCTGAGCCCAGTGAGGCGACTAGCCTGAATGAGGCCTTAACCCTGGACCTGCAGAGCTTCAGGAAGCCGGGAGAGAAAACCTTCACCCAGCGCAGCAGGCTGTTTGTGGGAAACCTCCCAAACGGAGTTACCGAGGAGGATCTGGAGAAACTGTTCTCCAAGTACGGAAAGGCCAACGAGGTGTTTATCAACAAGGAAAGAGGCTTCGGCTTCATTCGGCTGGAAACCAGGATTATCGCGGAGATCGCCAGAGCCGAACTGGATGATACTCCGTTCAGAGGCAGACCCATCCGGGTGAGGTTTGCAACTCACGGTGCAGCTTTAACTGTGAAGAATCTGCCAGAGTTTGTGTCCAATGAGCTGCTTGAAGAGGCTTTCGCCGTGTTTGGTCAGATAGAAAGAGCTGTAGTGATAGTGGACGACCGGGGGAGGCCCACAGGGAAAGGAATAGTGGAGTTCACCTCAAAGCCAGCTGCCAGGAAGGCTTTGGATAAGTGTAGTGATGGTGCCTATCTCCTCACAGCGTTCCCTCGACCTGTTACTGTTGAGCCCATGGAACAGTTTGATGAAGAGGAGGGACAGTCAGAAAAACTTATGAACAAAAACCAGCAGTATCACAAAGAGCGTGAGCAGCCACCTCGCTTCGCTCAACCAGGCTCCTTTGAGTATGAATATGCCATGCGCTGGAAAGCTCTGATGGAGATGGAGAAGCAGCAGTATGAAATGGTGGACCGGAACATGAAAGAGGCTCAGGAGAAACTGGAGGCAGAGATGGAGGCAGCCAGGCACGAGCACCAGGTGATGCTGATGCGACAGGATCTGCTGAGGCGTCAGGAGGAGCTGAGGAGGATGGAGGAGCTCCACAGTCAGGAGGTGCAAAAGAGGAAACAAGCAGAGCTTCGTCAGGAGGAGGAAAGGCGACGGCGAGAGGAGGAGCTCAGGATGCGCAATGAGGAGATGATGAAGAGGCAGCAGGAGGGCTTCAGAGGCAACTTTTCTGAAAACAGGGAGCAAGAGATGAGGATGCACATGGGGGGTCATGGGATGCCCATGAACAGAAACTCACTGGGTGGAAATTCAGGTCCTTCTGGAACTCCTGGCATGGCTTCAGAGAATGCCCTGCCAGGGCCAGGAAACAACATGCCCGGTGGGGGACAGGGGGGCTTCCCTCGAGGCCTCCCCGGACCTGGGGACTATGTACCTCCAAACAAGCAGCGCAGATTCTGAACCGTGTCCCTTTTCCCTTTTCATACTCACTGAATTTTAAAGTTCACATAGTGAGGATTACTGTTGAACTTTGAAATATTGCATGTATTTTTCTTTTACTGTTTTTTTTATTTGTATTTTTGCATTATGTTTTAGTACTAAAATGTCAAAATCTGTCTAAGAAAGCCATGTGTTTTACTTTATTTGTCATAAGATGTTTTTCATAGGGATAGAAATTGTTCTTGTCCTGAACATGTTGACTTTTCTGGAATAAATTCATGATTCCCTAAGAAACTTGTTTCATTTTTAGTGAACACGCTTAATTTTATGCAGGAAAAATAAACTACACAGAGACATTTTAGCTTGATAATTGTAAATTGAAAGATCTTTGATACATGGTACTGAATCACTACAGTCTTCAACAGGTGCTGCTTAAGTTACTGATTAATCTGAAAGACACACCATTAATGTGAAACAATGTATATAATGTCACACCAGTAGTATTTCCCTCGACTCAAATGGAACTTGGTAAAAAGTAAATACTACTCCTGCATATGAGTATAGCAAACTTAGGTTTTCCATCATTTACAGCCATTTTCATTTTAATTTAGTTCAAGGTATCAAAAGTATGAACAGGCAGAACAATAGCAGTCACTTTGCTTAGTGACTTATACACAAGCACAGGTGTAATTGCCATAATCTGTCACTGTCTACACTTGGTAAACACATGTCTGTTTCCTGCTATGATGAAGCAAAATACTCTGACAGTAAAGGCGTAATTCTCTTTACAGACGTTCAGTCATTAAGGTGTGACCAGGCTCTATCTACTCAGCTGGTTTCCACAGTGGGTTAAAGTTTTCCCTAAATAGAATGAATCAGCATCTGAAAACTGACGACCACAGTTTTATTGACCCTGCTGTTAAAGATACCTTCATGTCTAAACAGTGACAGCAACAGCACACATGAACAGAGTGTTGAGATATGAAACACTTCCTCCTCTACTGTTAGACAAAAACAGAGGAAGCCTGTTGAAAATAAACAGTAAGTTACAGTTTTAATCCATTTTTAACAACGTTTTGGAGATTTGTGTCATGTTTCCTGTTTCAGTATATACAGAAAAAATATGATTTCTCTTGAATCATCATTACATAAACTTGTTTCTTAATTTGTTCACTTAAAAAATACGTACATTGTAAAGTATTACCTTTAAATACATTAAGAAGCTTTGATATTTGCTTGTTTAGTTCAGTAATCTCAGCTGTCTAAAGGTCTATTTTTATGTTATACATCTTCAGTGCAGTCCAGTGTTTGGGTTTCATGTAAAAACCTCTCATCTATTGATCTGAAATGATGATGAAACCCAAATAGACCACGAAGAGAAAATCTGGTTTGTAAACAAGTGCTGCAAAAAGTAGGTTTCTGAAGCTGTTTCGACTTGCATAACAGCTAAAGGCCTTTGACTGTGCTACAATATGGGAGTGTGTATGGTAGGATTATTTCACAATAGTTTGTCACAGAGGATCAGCAGTTTCACATGCTTCAGTGTCTCTCGTGGCAAGACTTTAAGTTAGTATTATTTTTATCCAAAAATTTAAAAAAAAAAAATGAAGAAATAAGAACTCATCAAATCTGAAAATATAATTCAGTAGCTTATCATTATTCATGTCAAAAGAGCCATCTGCTGTGTGATGTGTCACCATCACTAATGAATACGACAGTAAATGCAGATATGGAAAGATGTGTTTAATCTCCATCTAGCTGTTTTATATCCCTTTTTCAGCTGATAGATAATGTTAGGAAACTACCCTTCACCTGTATCAGAGTCCAAATGTCAAGATAGTCCTCATGCTCACAAGTCAGCCCAGTAAGAGGTCCATAAATAAGGACAATCCACTGAGTCATAAAGAGTGGTGTGTTCCGTATTATCTGGATGTGAAATCAGCAATTTGTTGGAACTTTACACTTCAATTAGGCATTCTTTTTTAAGAAAAACTCCACTGGGGGATTTTCTGTGTTTGGTGTTCCCATTTCAGTATCAGTCCTGAAAGTGACGCTTTCAAGAATCCATCTTAGAAGAACAATTTACATTTTTTGTGTGAATTTGATGGGTTTCCCAAATATATTGTCTAAAAATGCCATGCATTCATAAATGCTGTGGACTTAATCCTATATTTAAGTAAACATTTGTGAAAAATGCTTATTTCTAATCCAAATGTGCTAATTTTGTGTCTGGTGATTTGCAAGATTCCTTTATCAGGTTAACTCATGAAAGAATATACATTTTTACAAGAGTTTTGCAAAGCTCATGAAAAATACACATTTTAAAGACCAAACAATCATACAGGCACTATTTAACTCCTGCACGGTGACGACGGCTCCTGATTAGATTTTTAGTACATTTTGCTCATAATACTCATACTTTTACTGAAGTAGTGTTTTGAATTCAGATCATTTACCTGTAGTGGGGTAACTACTTGTAAATTTTGACTTTTCATATCATTTCACAATAGATCAACAATAAAAGAAAGAGTCTAAACAAAAACAATAACAATATATACAAGACATTTTATTTTAGTGTAAATTCTGACTGTTTTATAAAGTTGTTCGGTACAAATGATTACATTTTATTATAAATCCATATTCATTATTTTAGTCATGCTTATTTTTCATATTTGTGTGCACCTTTTAAATATATATTTACACCTTTTAAATATACAATTTAGGACATAATTAACTTTTTTTTTTTTTACAAGAGGGATTCATTGTGCAAAATGTTCCACTCTACATTGTAAAACTATTCATTATTATTAGGAGCAGTCTCAGTAAATATTAAATTCAGGTATCTGAAAATGCCATTTTGTGAAGTACCATGTGTCAAATTTGACCCCTCTTAAAAAGGAAGTTAAATGCATGCATATAAAATATTACATGCATTTAAAAGTACACTGTTCAAGCCCTCTATCTGCTCATGTACCCTTTACATAATAAAGAATGTCATTTCTGTCAAAGACGTGGATGTCCGTATGGTGTTTCAATAAAATCTTAATGATTCCTTGTATAAATGATACTGGAAGTCCTAAAAAGCTAGTGCCAGAGCACTCTGTTTCAGTGAAAATAAAACAAGGTAAGAATATAATACTTAAGAAATGGATAAACACTTACATTCATTTGTACACAACAAAGAAGATCATTTCAGTGCTCCATATGACACCGATACTGAATGCATGCAATCATGCAAATATTAATTTGACTTTTTTTACAGGTGAATATTCTGCATTAAATAGTATTAAGTGAGTTGGTCAAGTTACTGCGTGACTTATCAGTTTATGAAAGAACAAAGAACATCTGCATATCTGACCCATTTCTTCTTGTCTTTTTCACCATCTCTGTTTATCACAATTTGAAATGTGTTTGGAACTTCGCCCTGATAGCTGCAGTCCCCTGGTTACATGACTGAGGGACCTTGGTTGTCTGTTTTATGCCAGCTTTGGCCTTGACAGATGATAAGAACTTTAATTATAGTTAATGTTAGATTTTGTAAGTAAAGTGATCAGTCATGGTGTCTTGGTGTGGACCATTCACATCTAACACATACACAGCAATGTCATTTAGATGGTTTAAAGTTCATTTAGAAACATAAAATATCATATACCCTGTGTGTGTATGTATATATATAGGCTTGGCCACCTGTAACCTTGAAACGATGAAAATAAAATGCTGCCAGATGTTTACCTTACATCACTCCACCAGTATCTAACATATTAATGAGTACAAATGTCCAAATGTAAGGGGTTTCAGTGACTGTATGTAGCCAACATTAGACCAAAAAGCTGCAAGTGAACAGGTGGGTGCGGCTATTATTACGGATTTTCCTGTAGTTTAAACTATTTGTGTTCCTCTGGCAACACTATCATAATCTTTCCCATGTTAATTATCAGACAGATGAATTGATCATCCTGGGCTGGGATTGGTCAGCCTGTGCATCAGACCAGATAAGAAACTTCTGACATCACAGAAACCGTGACGCTGATTCAGGATGTTCCTCTAACTGTAACACTGTTGGTCAGAGAGACAGACAATAGGAGAGTGAGGACAGGACACAACGAACAACTTCTCACTCACCTCTTCTATCTCATGTATCTTTTAATTGGGCACAAGTGTTTAATATACACTCCGTTTTAGTCTGCTCAAGGACCCTGACTTTGTTGTTGTTGAACAGTTCCCAGGAATCATGATCCGTTTGGCTGCCTTCATCATTTTCCTGTACTGTACGGTAAGTTTCTCTAAAATCCATCCAGTGTCTGACAATATACTGTTACACACTGCAAGACTCAAGCATTTATTCTTTTATCATCACCCTCTAAAAACTTAAATCCATTTTTGGATCATGTGTAATCTATGACAAACAAGAGGGGAATACCCTACATGTGATAACATGTAAAAAAATAAAAATAAATAAATACAAAAAATAGAAAAATGTATTTGCTTGTGTGTTATTTTTAAAGCACAAATGTCTGTCAGTAATTTTTTTGTTTAACAGTACGAACAAAAACATATTCATGACTTGTTAAAATATTAGCTCATGTTGTAGAAAGAAAAAGAAAGAAAGAACT
>JAPTYQ010026256.1:0-11620 GCA_029814465.1 Ostorhinchus cyanosoma
ATCTATCTATCTATCTATCTATCTATCTATCTATCTATCTATCTATCTATCTATCTATCTATCTATCTATCTCTATACATACTATTTGAAATGTTTGTCTATAATTGAGAAATATGTTCAAAAGAAATTTTAAATGTATTATTTCTTAATAAATGACTAAATTACACATTTTTTGAAGACATACATTAGACAAATATCTAAATTCTACTGTTCATATGCTGTCTATGTAATAATGTGATGCTTATGGAAAGAGAAGTTTGGTGCCAAATGTCAGGTCACTAAAGCCAACATAGACTCTGGGCTCATGGCTGCAGGGTCTAGCAGAACTGTATGTGTTTTTATACAGTGACTATATGCTTTCATGGTGGGATGGGATGTGAATGGTCCTGACATGGGGGTGAGAAACAACTGCTTGACTCTTCTGTGCATACAATCAGGGCTCTCTTTGAGTGATGGGAAGTCAGTAGCAATAGTCAGGAGTAACTTAACCATAAGTAATATACTACTGTTACTGTTACTGCCTTGCATGTAGGTATGCAGCCAGTTTTGTTTTTCTCATCTGGTGTTTTGTTGTGCTGCAAGTTCAATCTTCCATTCCATGCAGTAATTTTTTATTGTCCTGCAGTCGCTACTGCTTGTTGCTGTCAGTGATGCAGTGAGAATATGCTGTTTCGTCTGTATGCCTTTGTAAATTTCTATCTTTGTCTCTTTCTTGCTTTGTTACAGGGAGAGATTCAGCAGCTGCTGATTCTGGAAGACCCCCATGCTGCTGCCAACTACTGTGCAAAATACATACCAGACTGTGACTCTCCTTTGCTTTACAATATCCAAGCCCTGGACATGCAGGAGGTTAGTAATGACAGCAACACAAGATAATGTCTCCCATGACCATCCAGCAACTGTGGATGATTCTGTGATTGCAAAATTATGGAGCAAAACCTAAGTTTGCAAGAATAATTTGAAATTGTTATTTTGTATTTTATTTTGTTGATTTATGTTTGTCATGTTTCCTTTGTAGAGACCTAGAACAAGGTAAGAAATATGATGGGCAACTACTTTTACCACTTGAGCTGAATCAATATCTGTACCATCTGACTGTTTCGATGGGCATGCAGGTGTCATCCAGTGAAGGGAAAAAGCAGGTTTAACAAAACTGCTATGTTGTCTAGACCATCCTGCAAACTCTAGATGAAGTATCTAATTAAATAATCTGATTACAGTGCAAGCATACTGAATCATAAAACGATATATGATAAATAATGACTGAACAAACCATACAAGCCATCAGTCACTGAGTAATATGTACATCTTTCAAATGCAGTTAGCAGGGGAGCATTCTTAAGGCTGACATTCCTTTGGCAAAGGGCTTACATACACTTATACCCATGCACACACACATATGCACATGCACACAGAGTCACAAGTCTTAAGCATCGTTGCAGCCTGACATAATACATCTTCCCTTCCTCCAGGCATACATAAAAAATGGACTCAATCAGGTACATAAATTACTATATATTTTTCTTTGGTGTTGTGTGCATGACAAAGATAAGGAAAAGGGAGATTCAAGAGAATTATAGCATGTCTGCATGCAGCTGTGTGAGCCTAGTCAATGGTAATGCTCCTGGGATGGTTCATTAATGGCAGTGTGAAGCCATTCTGATCTAGTTAGGCTGTATTGAACAACAGCTGAGCAATGTACTCTGAAGCCAGAACATGTCAACATCTGTCACCCCACTGACCTACTTCCCATCATTTTCCCTTGTATGCTGACCTTGTTTACAAGAGGATCTAAACCAAATCACTCAAGATTTACACAGACTGGGGCTTTGGCGTCATTTTCAGCCACTGGCTAGTCATATCATTGACATGCAATGGGTCTCACACTGAGAATAAGACAAAGCATATTTGCTCACTTACCAAAGCACCATAAAAATTAGTAACTCTGAAGGAACACAGACAAGGTGACCTCACTAAACAATGTGTCGTCTGCCTTCAGTTACACAAAGTAAGGGGAACTACATACTGTGCCTTCTTCTCAGTTTGTTTTATGTTTATACAACCTCAGTGGGACTCTATCACGGGATTTTATGCATTGCTCTACTTTACTGTTCCAAGCTATTTCCTGTGTTGCATCTTTATACTCAACAGTGATTTTCTTTTTTTCTCCGTCCTCCACCTTTTTTCTCATCTTACATTCCCCCTCTTAATAAAAGAACATCCAACTTGGGCCTGGTGCCTTGATGCAAAGGGACCATCCAGATGAACCAAAGAAGCACTCTAAAAAGGACAGGAAAGGCAAAAAGAACAAAAAGAAGAGGGACAAGGGCTCAAAAGGCAAAGGAAAACGCAAAGGCAAGGGAAAGAAGGAATCCAGGAAGAAAAAACATGAAGAAGAGGGTCTTGAGGATGGCTTCCTTAGAGTGTCCACAACACTGCCTGAGTATCTATCCCAAGAACCCTTTCATCCTACAGAGTTGCCAGAAATTAAGAGCACCCTAGAAAGTGACTTTCCCTCTGAAGTGTTCGACAAGACCCTCAAGGAGATGTCCACACATGAACCTGACTCTGTAACTGCGGCCCCCACTGTGGGACCTAGTGCATTGCCTGATTCAGAGGTTATTGAGGAGGTAGACAAGTTTACCTGTAGATACCCCTCACCCTAATCCTTCCTGCCATTTGCAGTTCTAACCAGTCACTCCCCTAATACCTCCTAACAATAGAGTGCCTCTCACCACCCTATCCAACTGCTTACCACCACCACCACCACCACTAACAAGCACCAACCTAATCATTGTCTCTTTTATATCCCTATCAGAAAACATGAAACATAAATACTACAATTGATTTTTCAATGTTGCAATGTTGGTTTGTTCTGCTGTAGTAGTCTACATGCATACTGCACTGTGAATGTGGAAATTATGTTGTATTTCTTACATACAGTTTACATACAGAGGCGGAAAAAAATATTAGACCATCAAAAGTAATCAAAAACAATGGTTTTGCAATCAGGTACTAACTCCTGTGTGTATCATGCACCTAAAACAAACAGAAAAGAAAACATGGAGTGCCTAAAAGCACTGTACAATGCCATAGCTATTGATGTAAGAACTTAAGTGATTTTGGTTATTATCAAGAAAACATGAAAAATGGCTAGGCATCAGTTCTTAAATTAAACTCTTATGAGCTATTTTTGTTGTTATCATTATATTTGCCCAAACAAATGTACCTTTAGTTGTACCAGGCATTAAAATGAACAAGAAATTGAAGAGAACAAGGGGTGGTCTAATAATTTTTCTGTGACTGTATCTATTTGGGTGTACAGAATAAATATTGGGTTTATAATTCACTCTAAATGGACAATGTGCTTTGATAATCTAATAATTCATTAAAATCTTGCAGATATAATATACCACAATATCTGTTCATATTTAAAATTGAAACCTTTTCTAACCTCCAATACATAGTACTCTGTATGTGTTCTTCATGTTTGTAAGCTAATTTGCTTAGTAAACTAATTTTCATGCTCACGCTGTTTCTGTAGCTGTTTCAGTTGCTGCCTTGCTGTCACATGAATCTGATGTAGTCCACCAGCTAATTACACTCCAGCGTTCTCATTAACTGCATACCTGTCAGTCTGTATACTGCATAACCAACACATGTCCACAAATTTAACCTGTTTTGCTAACATTTATATATAAACTGACTCAATGAGAACTGCTCAATACCACTTCTATAGTTATGCTGTGACTCATTGATGTTCGTGTGTTGACCTGCAGGAGGACAAGCCAGTGAAGAAGCCAGTAGTAGAAGAGCATGAGGATGACATTTACAGAGACCTTTATGATGATCTCTCAGTTTCCACGGTAACAGTGGGCCCAAATGTTACTGACTATGAGGTAGGTTAAATACAAATACAACAAATGTCATCCCCTTTGCACTGAGGTTACTTTAGTAATTTACTATATAATAAAGGATTTTTTTTGCTTCACAGATTCTTGAATATGAAGATTATAAGAATGACACAGAGTCAGAGTATGAAGAGTATGAGATATATGAGGATGGCTATGACTTTGCAGAGCGAGAAAGAGAACAGACATGGAACATAGAGGTAATTCTCAAAGTGAATTCATACATCAAGTGCATGGTTATGCCTTCAATCTCCTGTGTCAAGTGATTTCTAACAATCCACTTTACTTTATCTGTTTCTCCTCCTCAGGCAAGCCTCAGAGCAGAAAAAGGCCAGAAGGGAGAGCCAGCCATTATTGAACCGGTGAGGTCCTAGAGGCATTTGCAGTAATAAATGGTCTATGAATGCTGGAATTCTCCAAATATAGCTTCACATATATCTGTGCCTACTTCTAGGGTACATTGGTTGAAGGATCCCCAGGTCCACCAGGACCAGAGGTAAGCCTGCCAGTATCTGACAGAAAAAAAAAGAAATATTGTGTCTTCTTAATTGTTATCTCATAAATAAAAGTAATATAATCTAACCTAACACAACAGGAATGATATAATCATTTGGGGGCTGTTATTGTTTTCTTCACAGGGGCTTCCTGGCCCAGCTGGACCCACAGGCCCTCCAGGACCAAGAGGTGATGCTGGTGAACTGGTGAGTGCGAGCTCATTCACTGAATGTCCGGTGTATTGTGCAAATGTCAGTTTAATCCCTTCACTTGAGGGACAATACTGCAGGATCACCTGTGACCTCGGATTAACACACATACAGGGGATCACAATGACCTGGTTCAATGAACTGAGACCTGCTGGATGGATGTTGACTCACAAATGACCTATTTTTATTTACTGTGTCTTGGGGTGGGGTAATATGAGATATTTAGATGATTCATTGGAACAGTGAGACACTTTTCTCTCAGATTTGATGATGTGGATCATTTTTACCATGTTTTGTTGATTGCAGCTCATGCAGACTGCTATAGCTTGAAGGCATAAAAATAAAGTTATGTGATCAACAATGTGAGGAATGGAATAATACAGTCTACTTCGGGTCCTGAAATATTAGCATTGACAGCACTGTTTTGGTAAAGTCAAAGGCTTCTTTTGTAGAGGATGAGCAATGCCGTTGTTCAGCCCACTGCATGGACACTTACAGCACTTACAATTAAAGCACTTGAAAGAGTCAATAACTGACCTATACTGTCCATGAATCATTTTTATTTTGTAGGTTTTTGTGTGAATCAAATATACATTGATACAACTATATTAAATGCATATCTCCAGAGCTGTTTTTCACTTGTTTTAGAAAATTAATTACAAATTTTTGTAACTGCTCTGATCTGTAGGATTTAGAGGCATATAAACAGTAAGGCTACATATTGCAACTAACTGAATACTGCTCCTTCACTCTCTCTCTCCACTCACAAGCATGTAAAAAAAAAAATGGTACTATGTCCCAGTCAGAGCAAGCAATTGGGTTGCTTGTTCTGGGCTTCTGTATACTCATCTATAAATTGTATAAGGATCCACTGTTGTTGATATAAAGGGCTCATCTTTGGCTAAATTAGAGGTGACTATACATTAGGAAAGCTTAATTTTGAATACACTCTCTCATTATATCCCCCAATCTTACCCAATGAGCCATTAAAATGTATTCATGTATTATTATTTGAATTGCTATTAAACAGCTTGTTAATATGCAGGTCCCCCACCCTCCCACCTTCGTCTCATTTCCATAAACACACATAATTTTTCTTGTGATATCTCTTAAGGGTCCCCCAGGACGCCCTGGTCTTCCTGGGGTTGATGGGATTCCAGGTCCTCCAGGAACCTTGCTAATGCTACCAGTAAGAGCTTAAACCTCCCACTCACTCACACTCCAAAGTCATACTCATTCACTGCTCTTCACTGCAGTGCAGTGGCATGACCACAAGGGGGAGCTGTGTGCCTTAACTTTATTTACATTTAGAGAACTGACCTCTCCTTTCCATTGCCTCCAGTTCCAATTTGGAGGTGATTCCCAGAAGGGGCCAGTGGTGTCTCCACAGGAAGCACAAGCCCAAGCTATCCTGCAACAGACCAAGGTATACTATGCAGAAACTTCTTGGAACAATTTGGCATTACATGTCATAGTATAGCAGAAATTACTCTTGTATATTATATTTTCATTTTATATTTTATATGACAACTGTTTAATCGCATACTGATAATCAGTAATGGAGTGTGCGGTATACATAAAACATCAGTATTTTTCTTCTAGCTGTCACTGAAGGGACCACCAGGACCTTTGGGCCTTACAGGCCGCCCAGGCCCATCGGTAAGATACTCCTGTGACCTTGACCAAATTAGCACCATACCTCAAGGGCTCCTTCAACCTTTAACCCCCATTTTACTTTCTGTCAGATGGAAACGCTCCACTCTCCATCCCATCTAACCTCATCATTATGCATGTTCAGTGTGTATACAATTTTGTGCAGGTGCTTGTGAAATCTGCTCTCACATATAACATAAACCTCTCTCTTATTTTGCAGGGTGTTCCAGGCAACTCTGGGATTAAAGGAGACAGGGGAGAGAGTGGCCCTGCTGTAGGACCAGAGATTATTTTTTACTAGCATCTAACATACCATTATTTTCCTTGCTGCACTATTGATTTCTGTGTGTCCTCTTGCCATCCTTTTTACACCTTTCTCCCATTTGTGTTGCATTCTTCCTTCTGTATATAGGGGCTGCGTGGATTGCCTGGCCCTCCAGGTCTTCATGGAAAACTAGGAAAGAGGGTGAGTTATCTTGAATAGAGCTGATTTCCACACTGGATATTTGCACCTTGTGTTAAAAGCATACAGTGCCTGATGTACTACTAAAGAGAACATTTTTTAAAAACTGGACTGTGTATCTTTTAGGGGCGTGCAGGAGTAGATGGAGGTCGTGGGGCTCCAGGTGAAACAGGTTCCAAGGTAAGCGCTGCATTGCAGTAGTGATGATTTTGTCAAAACAGGCTTCACTGTGAACCAACAAAATTTTTATTCCAGCATTATTTGTAAACTATTTGTTAGAACATCACATTTTCTGTTTTGAAGAAGACTACAATACCACGTTTAGGGAACCAAGGCCTTCCACCACTTGCAAGTGTCAGCCTTTAGGTATCCAGCAGCCCACAGCTTATTATATGTATTGACAAAGAGACAACTCAATACTTAACAGCTGCAGGAAGAGCTTAGTAAATAAATAAGGCTCCCCTGATGCTGGGCCTGACAGAACAGCAGAGTCTTTATCAGTCAAAGCAGCATTTTAGCAGACCTACAGCTAATCTGAAAGCTCCCTCTCCTTGCTACACACTTAGAGCAGATGGGAAGCTCTGCCAGGGGAGACTTTTAGTACAATTCTGCTAATGTTTACACATTACCGTATGTGTGTGAGTTTCAGGGTTTAATGCACTTGCTTCTCTATTACTTCTTAGGGTGACAGGGGCTTTGATGGCCTGCCAGGTCTCCCGGGAAACAAGGGACACAGAGTGAGTTGATTTAGTAACTCGACATCATGTCACTGTTTTTATTAAGTCATTCACACTACACTCTAACACATTATGCATGAATACCTTACACATCATATGGCAGATGTTTATTTGCATATTATGATTATGATGATTGTTGCGATTTCTGTGATGACAGGGTACACTAAAAAGCATCTGCTTGTTTCTGCTAAGCTATAAACAGAATAGTCTTAAATATCTTGAGGCTTGTAGCTAATGCTTTTATCTTGTAGGGGGACAGAGGAAAGCCTGGTCCTCATGGGCCTGTTGGAGAGCCAGGAGAAAAGGTGTGTGCACAATACTTTTCAAAATGTACTTGCAACAAACCTTAAAAAAAATGTAGCAATGCTTTGGTTTTGCTCATTTCCCCAGCATGCAAAATTGAATAGGAGATCCTTTTTAGATCAATGGATCAATTCTACAAACCATTTAGTAGATAGAAAAGCATCACAGATCAAAGCGGGTTTTTACTGAAATGAAGTCATAAACTCCTGAATTTTTAATTCCGCTCTGCTGGCCTGAGCTCATACAGTATCAAGGTTTGCAAAAGACATGAAAGCTGTGCAATGCACCACTGACATAGAATGGAAAATATGAAATATAGAAGCTCTGTCAAGATTCTATCAATTCATACAAGCTGGTAGGTGAATTTGGAGAGAAAAGTCTATTAGTCTTTGCTCTGAGATAGTTGAGCCTTATCTGTCAGGCAGTGAATTTCTTTAATGAGCTATTTTCCCAGATTATGTCTATGTGGATATAAATGTGTCCAAGCCTGAGGTTGATTTAGAGTGGTGCATAAGAATTATGAGTTGAATCTGTTTTCTTCTTTATTATTTCAGGGATCTGATGGACCTGTGGGCCCAAGAGGACAACCAGGCGAACCTGTGAGTTACCAAATATCAACATTTCAAGATATCTAACATTGCTACTTCTTTTTAAGTCAGTCCTATGGGTTTTCAGTACAGACTTGAAAAATACAATGTTAGGGAGAAACCATAGAAATGTGATCTTCACAACAGACCCCAGGGGAATATAAGGGATCACTGAGTTTTAAGTTTTATCAGACATTTCAGGTATAATCCTACAGAAGAAGATACACAAATCTGAAATCTACAGCTCACACTATACATGGAAAATCACATTTCGTTAATAAAATATTGCTAGAAATATACACACACGCACATGCACATCCCAGTAACTCTAGCTATTAAGAAACCACATAGATGTTAAGAGCACCATTAAAGGATGCTGGGTTTTTTTTTCTGAACATGTCCACTGTAAAGACTGGTTTATTGGTTATGACTCACATCCTATCTTTCTCACAGTAGGTGAGGTCGAGGCTCAGCAGGGTTGTGTCCCTCCAAATGGATCACTGACTGCAGCAAGAAATAGAGCACCATAAAATATGTCAGGAAAACTGTGTTAAACCACAAAAACATAAGAATGAAGAGGAGCTGGCTGTTTTGATGAGAGAGCAGAAGTGATGGTAGAAGTGAGACAGCAATAAACAGACAGAAATTTGGTTGGTTGTGAACGAGATAAGAGCGATGGAGAGAGGAAAGACAGAGACTCGGAGAGAGAAGAGATAAAAATCCTGGCATGAATGATTATATTTCCATATCAATCACTTCCCAGGAGATCACAGATGTGGCTTTGGAACAGGTGGCTTGGCCAGCCTACAAAGAGGGAGACTGACAAAAACAGAACACACAAACACACTTGCAAAAATACCGGCTACCGTGGTCTTCGTGGCTTTCAAATAGAAAACCAGATGCGTATGCACACACTAAAAATACATTATCTTTCTTACTGATTCTGTCTCTCTCCTTAGCTCTAATTTATGATTTAGTATTCCACACCCACTCCATGCTTTCGTGAATGCAGGTTAGTGGCTGACTGTTTGCTCTGTTTTGTCTCCAGGGTCCACGGGGTCTTGTTGGGCCAAGGGGTCCACCTGGTCCACCTGGCCAAGCGGTAAATCAACATTCCCTTGATTACAGGATCAGAGTTGTTTGTGGTCCTCTACTCTATAAACAATTTTCTAGTTCATGAAATCATCAATACAACAAACAAAAAAGCCACAGCACTGTAATTGATGTTTTTCACATCAAACATCTACATTTCATTTATGATTTTCTGACATCTTGTTGTGTGTTTTTTTCAAGGGTATTCGTGGAACTGATGGAGTACAAGGGTCAAAGGGTAACCTGGTCAGTCCTGCCACCCTCATCATTTTCTCTGTCCCATAATAACCATTAAATACTATTAAAGACAGTGATATTAATGTCGAATAAAAAAAGATACAGACACATACTTATGTCTATACATGTGCATGTGAGGAACAGTTAAACTGCTTTGATCATCATTGTTTTCTGTTTAGGGTCCTCCTGGAGACATAGGGCCCCCAGGTCAACAGGGAAATCCAGGAGCACAGGTACCATACCAATACCAAAATGAATAAATGAAACGGTTTTGTTGCCATATTATTTAATATACAGTATATGATGTACCTACACTCTCATTTTTTAGATTTTCTTAAGATAAAAAAAAAATTTTTCTGCTGAAACAATTTTAATTTATACTGAAGGCACTTTTGTTTTTTTTTTTTCATTGAAAAAAATCCAGTTTTAAAATTGTACTTAAAATACTCGAGTGTTTTTATTGGCTAATGAAATTATATTTTGTGGAGACATAATTTCAGTTTAGTTCAGCAAAATGTAGCTTTAAAATTTAATCTAAGACAGTCATAAAGTTCAACATTTAGTTTTTCACCATGTCAGTAATTAATAAGTTCCAC
Organism: Ostorhinchus cyanosoma; assembly: GCA_029814465.1. Lineage (NCBI taxonomy): Eukaryota > Metazoa > Chordata > Actinopteri > Kurtiformes > Apogonidae > Ostorhinchus > Ostorhinchus cyanosoma. The sequence continues at coordinate 10,284 of JAPTYQ010026256.1, forward strand.
TCAAGGACATCCAAACACTGTACATGGGTCATTAGTGATGAGCAGGTCGACCTATATCCTGCAAGTGCTACAGGCTGACGTGTAGGTCAGACGATTTAGGGTAAGCAGGAAAATATTATAGGTTCAGTTAGGTCAGGTCAAAAAGTGACAAAGCAGCATTACAACTTAATAATAAATAAATAACTTCCAGAAAGGCTGTTTGCTGTAGGTTAGGCTGTGATTACAAGTCCACCTTTTCTTTCCCTCACACATTAGATGGATGCATGTATTAAAAAACTAAGTGTGATCTCAGCATGCGCATTATAAATACAGATTAGCTCTTGTCTGTTGGTGTTTGGTTTAACATCACTATGAAATTTAATAGAAATAGATAGCTTTGCATTTTACAGATGTGATTCAGTAATTACTTTAAAAAAAATCTATCACAAGTGCTTCCAGGTAACAAGACAAACATGTCATTTTTACAATACTACCTTAAAACAAAAGGGAATGTTTTTAACATGAATTTCAGCATTGTAATATGGTAATTTGTATTTTTACTTCCGGCTATATTCTTTCATTGTTACCTTTGTATTAGTAACTATTACCACATTATAAGCATGGTCTTACCAAGTTGTAATGTAAAGTGCTACCAGGTCTTCCATACGTAGGAATATACCATGTACACAGACTCAAGCAAAACCACAACTCTCAGTCTTCTCCTGGGTCTTGTGACACCTAATGTGATTGATGCTTTGTTCTGGTTCAGGGCTTGCCCGGTTCTCAGGGTCCCATTGGATTGCCAGGAGAGAAGGTAGGTAGCATGTCTCTCACTTAATTTTAAAATTAAAGCTGTGACCTTGTGACCCCTGTCATCACATACCCAAGGGAGACTGGCCGAGCGCAACAGTGCAATCCCACCACTTCTGACTCGCATTCAGACAAGACACAGCTAGACAGGAAATCAATACCTAAGAAACACACATAGTCATGACAGACTAGAGAAGGCCTTGGCTCCTGTATATCATGAGGCTAGTATGATAAAAGAAATCAAAAGTTGTACATCGAATATGTGGAGTACAGTAACAGTAAAAGTTGGAAATGTAATGTGTTAAAGATGAGATAGGATGTTGTGCTACATATAGCTTATATTCAGTATTCATAGCTTTATCTGTCTCATTCAGGGTCCGCAGGGAAAACAAGGCATGCAGGGATTACCCGGCATTGATGGTCCTGCTGTAAGTAAACACAGACACGCACACATACATACACTCACTCACTCACACACACACGCACGCACGCACGCACGCACGCACGCACGCACGCACGCACACACACACACACACACACACACACAC
>JAPTYQ010026333.1:0-11617 GCA_029814465.1 Ostorhinchus cyanosoma
ACACACACACACACACACACACACACACACACACACACACACACACACACACACACACACACACACACAAACAGCCACTTCTAGGAATAAATAATAAGGTCAGCCTGAGGAACTAGGAGCAAATTTGGTTATTATACACAAGGAACATGCAAAAAGAAAAGAAAAAAAAAAAAACTAGACATTAAATTTGTGTCCATAGAGTGCAGCCTACTCTGTTTGTTGATGCATAATCACAGCCTGTCGAAACCATGGCCTGATTCAGCTCCACACTCCGTCTAGACCCATGACTGTTTGATTTAACTGCATGCTGAGCTTCAACAGGCAGAAACGTTTAGACACTTGTGGCTGAAAAGTCATTCACTTCAGATGATTTGAGCATCAATGGCAGTGTGAAACTGTTCCTGAATCAAAATTGCACCCATAAGTATGCAGAACACATGCATTACAAACACTGTTTAACCTGCAAATTAGAAATCTGTAGCAGCCCTTATGGGATATAAAATGTGCATAAATCATTATGCAGCTTGCATGTCATGCAGAGCATTTTGTAAGCTAATTATAACAGGAAGTGGGTTCCTATTGATTAGCATCAACTGTTCAGAAAAGCAGCAGCAAAACAAACAACCCACAAAGGCAAGAGGATTCATCTCGAACAGTTCATCCTAACATATGATTTACAATAAGAAGGTTAAAAAACAAACACATACAGCCATTTAAGCTTGTCTACATAAATGATGTTGGAAAGTATGATTTACTGTACAAAGCAGAACACACATTTTCAGCATTGATGGAGCCTCTTACACCTGACTGCATGTGACAGGTTGATTAAGAGTAAACTGCTTGAGAGATGAAGCGTAAGATGTTTACCCCTTTCACTAATCCGGTGCGGATCTCTGGACCCTTCGTGTCCAAGGCGATAGCGACCGGTCGATAGTACAAGAGGTCAGAGGTTATTGTCTCCACTGCCTCTCTGATGTTCTTGATGGTTTCCCCGTGGTACTGACAGACACAAGACAGAGATCGACAGACAATCAATACATGACTGAATGAACCTGTGATGGTGTAAAGTGCTAAACACATCAACACTAAGAATAGACTTACTTCATGAGAGCCATGAGAGAAGTTTAGACGGGCTATATTCAGACCTGCTTTGATCATCTCCTGGAGTTTGGGGATGGATCGGGATGCAGGACCTGAGAGAAAGGGGAGAAAGGACTGAACTTCCATCAAAAACTCAACGAATAAAGAGTTTATGCAAAATTATCACATAGAAAGACCTATTTCTTATTCCTAGCTCATGTTGAATTCTTTTATTTTGGGCCATTGGACCAATGTTCAATAAGCATACAACACAATATAACATTTTAACACTTAAAATATATAAAAAAAAAAAAACAGAAATATGTCCCGTCACTCTTTATGGTAATGCTAACTAATGGTAAATAAGAGTAAATACAGAAGACATTTGTAATCAAAATATAGCATCAAAATAATGCTTGAATATAAAACAATATAAAAAGTGTACATAGAAAGAAATACATGCATAAATAACACAAGTGATTAAAACTCTTCCTGCAGCACAGTGAAATAAACACATGAAAAGGCACATGTTTGTCTTTTGTCTCATTGTATTCAGTGCCAGGACGAGTGTCCCCAGCGTAAAAAGGTAAGAGCTTTCTATTGGATAATCACTCCAATGATTAATATGTTTCATCTGCGACAGGTTATTTTACCCGAACTAATGCAGTGAGTAGCTGCTCATGTCTTAAACTACCTTCAGTTTGATAGAGAACATAATGATTGGATGATGCCAGGATTCATCAGGATCAAACTGTGAAAGAGTGGTTTTGGGAGCATGAGACCTCATTTTCACACATGGATTGGCCTCCACATAGTCCACAGTCTAGACCTGAACCCCATTGAGAATCTTTAGGATGCACTGGAGAAGACTTCATGCAGCAATCTGACTTTCATCATCAATACAAGAACTTGGCCAAAAACTCAGCGCAAAACTGGATGGAAATGAATGCTGTAATATTTACTATTACATTGCATAAAGATTGTGTGGCATGAGCAAACAATGCCACAGAGAATGCAGTCCACTGAAACTTGAAACTGAGGCCATGTATACACGTAGCTGGGTATTTATAGAAACAGATATTTGCCCACCTCCATTTTCATAATAACATCATATGCACCAGATCATTTGCATCTGTACAGAGCTGCATAAATACACCGTCATGGGGTTAGAGATAGAATAAACAAGGGTCACACACACATGACCTGACAGTGATGCATTTTTTTGGTTAGGTAATGTAATGTGCCAGACCCTAAATCTGTGTGTCCCCTGTGTGCACACGCAAGTGCAAAAATAGTTTTACAAAATCTCCACTTCTCCCGGAGTTTTCAGGAATCATCATTTTCAGATTCCTAAACCAGAATTTTCATGTGGATGAACGGCAAAAAACACATGAATATAAATATCAGTTTTTCCAGCTTGAATTTGATATGAATATTCAGCAAACTGTCCAAACATCTTCACTATGTCTTGATATTTTTCCTGACGGGTTGGATCACAGATCAGAAGAAAGAAGCAAAACAGTTAAGTAAAAAGTGGTGCCAGGCACAACAAACCCCGCCCCTCACACATATTGTTCCTTATTTTGCATGTACTAATGTCAGCATATCAATTGCCTATACATACACACACACACACACACACACACACACACACACACACATATATATATATATATATATATATATATATAATTTTTTTTAACTGAAGTAAAGTAGTATAGTAGTATATATAGTAGTATAAATAGTAGTATATTGAAGTAAACAGAAACAAAATTCATGTTTTTATAGACATTTGAAATGTCCCCCATTATAAGTGCATGGGAAAAAAATTTTAATTCATAAAAAAATTTGACTTTTGACCTACTTTTCCCAAAATGTAATGACATCTGCTGGAAATCTATAAACCCAATTTGGTATGAATTCAAACAACAGTTTTGCTGCAAGAGTGTTAACAAACAAACAAAGAAACAAATAAGCTGAACCAAACACAATAGCTCTTGAGCATGAGCATGTTTGATACTTGCAGCTACAATAAACCTGTCTTACTTTCCTGACCATTAACCATAATCAGTTAAATCAGAATGGACACCTGGGTTTCAATGATCTGTAAACAAAAGCCGCTGAAAATTGAATTTCAATTTTATTTCCTCCTGTGTTTTCTCTTGTTTCCAGGAAAAGAAAACAGTTTAGAATCAGCCAAGTCTCAAACACTGCCAGCATGGAGAAGGCGTCCCAGCAGCCCCCAAGAGCTGGCTGTCTGACAGTGATCTCACACAACAGTCGCCAGAAAACAAACTTGAAACTTAGACTCACTGTCTGCAACTGCTAGTCACACTCACCAATGGTGCAGATTATACTGGTGTTGCGCGCTGTGATTGGCTCCTGGTCGATGTCCAGCAGACAGAGATGCTCCAGGAAGGTGTCAGCCATGCTGGCATCCAGCTGCTGGCGCTGGATAAAAGAGTCCGGCAGTGTCATCGCCTCGGAGTAGCGCCTGATGCGGCCTGTAGCTACAGAGAAATACTGTCAGCAGAGTGAAGTCAGACATGGAAACACTACTGCCAACTCCACCTGTGAAGACTAATGAAGTGAGCAGCCCAAACAGAGACAAGTGTTTAATTTGTGTGTCAGTGATGAGCAAGAGCAACAATTATATTACGGGTTCATGGTGGAGAGCGGAGATAAAAATAGCAGCTGTCGAGTAGCATCACAGCAGGTACGAAATGTGTAGAAAAATGCACAAGAACACACTGAACTGACATTAGTGACCGCACAAAGGGTCAGGAAATGTTTTATAACAAGCATAGTGACCCCAACAAACCACATAAAAGGATTATTAAGGGCTGCCATTTATAATAAATGAAAACATAAGGAGCTGAAAGTGATTCAGGCTAAAGCAGGATCTATTCCAAACATATGAAAATAAAACAGCTATCATATTTACACCTTTATCATCTGTATTATGGATGGTGGATCAGCTACATGTTTTTCAGTAGGAAGCTTCCAGTTATCGATGGGAATATTGATAATGTCAGGATACAATTCTATCGTCAACATCACAAAAACTGACTATAACCAATACACAAGTCATGATTCCCAGAAGCAGTGACTCACTAAACCCGGGTAGACCAGTCTCATAGAAAACCTCTGTGTTTTCATGAAAATATTGACATCTGGCACCAGTATACCAGTATACGATCCAATACGATGTGATACCAAAGACGGCTCAGGGAAACAAGAACCTTCACTGTCGAGTCTTTTCATGGATCAGTTTCTGGTGGTTTTACTGTCCCACCCCTTTAGGAGACTGGAGAAGGATTCTGTCTTTCCAAAGGGGCAAATGATCTACAGATTTTGACTGATTCTGTCACATAAGCAAAAATTGGGCCCATTTATTCACGAACCACATGAATGCTCTGACATTAAAATGACACATATCAGAGGAAAACTGACTTTGTTGAGGTCTGTCTCTCAGCATCGAGCTTTCATGAGATCTTGGAGATAAAAGGGATGGGAAAGTAAAATAAATGCAAATTCTGATAAAATAAGATTACTTACCTATAAAAATTTTATGTAAGTATACTATTTTAGACCTTTCTGACGTTCTCAACTCCTCTGACCACGCCCACTTATGAGAAAGGAAGTGTGATGTTTTATATCATTGGCAAAACATATGATACAATACAATAAGATATAGAACGATACAATAAGATATGTTATGGTACGATACAATATGGAATGATACACTACGATACGATATACGATACGATATGATGTGGTGCGATACGATACGATTACGATACGATACGATGATATGATGATATTATATGAAACGATACAATACAATACGATAAGATATGATACGATACAATTTGATATGGTTTGATATGATATGATACAATATAGTACGAAGTTGTATCATCTCTGCTCAAAAACAGGCTCAGCTTTACTTAATTTTTGTTGTAAGCTGTGAACGCGAAAAATACGTAAATAACCAAAAAATATTTAAAGAAAAAAACTCTTATTCTTTTTACATAGACGACGCAAAATTAACTGAGCGTGTGTTTGGTGACGCAGAATTCCCCTTTGAAAGACACTAATGTGCACATAAACTCTTTGCTGTTGTACACGTCATACATGTAATAAGAGGCTCGGTTTAGAATAAATACTTAATATGTCTATAAAAGTCAAAGCTTCATGTCTTTATCCTGCCACTCATACTGGTGTGATACCAGTGAAGAATTCCTTCAGTACTGGTCACTGAAGCCTCCACCAGTCACCGCTGCTGCATAAAAAATTAAAGGGACAAAGCTGTGTCTTTAACGCAAAGCATTGTGGTACCTGGCTGAAGGCTTTGGGTGAATACAATAGCATTCATTTTAAAGGATGTCACAGTCAGTCAAGTCTGCCATTTCTGAGCAAAAGAGGAAAAGACCACAGAAGAAGCAGAGACGAGGCAAGGTCAGAGCAGAGCAGAGCAGAGGAGGAAAAGTAGTTCCGATTCAAATGAATATCTGTGTTCATTTGTTGGTCGTTGCTTCAGACTCTACACATGTCTCAGTGTGGTGTAAAATCTGGTGTGACGATTGGACGGAACCTGAAGTCACCAGAGAAAACACCCCTGAGGAAACTGTGAGTGGAGCTTTTACTGAATAATATGAACAATCACGACTCCATCCTGTGGATTCTGTCAGTGTTTTCTCTCTCTTTCTCTTTCTGTTCATGTCTTTCTCTCTCTCCCGCCACCTCCCTGTGACCCAGTTCTGCCGCACTGCTGCACACATCACTACATGTCCCACTGAGATCCTCCTCTGACACATCCCCGAGTGTACACATCCACACACACATACATATACACCTGCAAACACACACTGACGCAGGCACATACCTATTAGTGGAGGGCTAACTATAGTAAATACAGCAGGCAGTTAGGTCAAACACACCAAGCCTTCACAGATAACAATCAGGGGATGGATGCTGCTAAAATGGACAAGCTCTGACATCCCTGGATGAACATGAAAGGTCAAGTGAACAGTGGACAGATGAGACTCAAAAAGCAAAGTTTGACTTGTGTGACTTATATGTTACAGTATAAATGGGCAGAAGAACTGATCAACAAAAACCCACTTAATTAGCCTCACATAATACTCCTTTGTCCTCACAGCTCATATGAAGTATTCCTGGAAAACAATCACTAGATCAATCATTTTTTGGTTGTTATCCATGATGAGGTTGTGCAACACACAAAGCTTTCTGTCCACATACACAAACCTAAAGCCTTTGCATGACTTACCAAGTTTCATCACACTGTCCATTTTCAGATCAATCAGATCAAAGTCTTCAGTTTCAGCTCCGTCTACTCTCTCAGATTCTTTTACCTCTGTTGGATTCTGTACAGTAAAAGTCCTCTGCCTTTGTCCCTGTGCACACTCGGGTCATGCACCTGTCATTCTGTAAACCTGAGCTCGGCCTCTTTCCTTCATTTTCACCCTCTGATCCCTGTGCTTCTCCCTCATCTCTCCACCCACTCGCCCCATGTGGAGCAAATCCACCCCATGAATCAGCCCCATGGTAAAGGCTGAATTAGCATAAGAGGCCAAGATGCTGCTAAAAATGGAAAAACATTGTGTCAATAGCCGAGTAATGACACTCAACTCCTGGAATGTACTACCAAGGTCCAAAGTGACTCCAGTCTTTTTGCCTCCTCATTTCAGATTATGTAAGTTTGACACTGACCTGACACAATATTAACCCCGAGATGAACTCTGTGCCCTTCTGTCCACTCAAGCAGTGTTTTTTTTTTTTTTTGTGACATGTCAAAATCAACAGATGGAAGCAAAACAGTACATCTTCTCTCATGATGTTGATCTTAAAGGACCACCAGAGGAAATTAATGAGTTTAGCAACGCTTAATGATTAACAATATTAACCTGAGCGGCATCTCCTTTTTAACAGAACTCTTAAAGGCACATTTAAGGATGTGAGGAGAAATATCAATCTTTTTACTTTGCTACTGTTTTCTTTAGTGTGAGGACTCTGTTTGATAAAATAGTTTGTTTTGCATGTGCAGCTTGTTTACAGCACGGATCTGAATCTTGGATCAGATTCCAGACAGATCTAAATTCACATCATTCTTATCCTTAGGGCATTATAAATTGTTCATAGTTTCTTACATTTTTCATATTTCGCCTCCAGCTGTTCTTATTTTATCTGTTTTATGTTATCATTCCTGCCATAAAATCCAAGGTTTCATTGTTTTATTGAATGCATTTTATCATTCTTATCACCTTTGTGTATTGATAATGAAGCCTTCACCTAGTTTTCAATGATGAATAACCTAATGTTGTATATTTAGCCCAAGGTCCATGATGTTGGAAAGTTGGCAAACTGCGACATGACTAATTTACTCTGATCCACATTTTGAGTTCATCCACTGCAGGGATTTACTCGACAGACTGATAAAGGCTGAGGTTATGTAAGTATGGGACTTTGACAAATGTCGTGACACAGAGGTGATGTGTGTACAACTCACTGGCACAGTTTACAAAAAGTTTTCATGGTGATCTTTAAAAACAGTTCTTCTGCCCTGGGATCAGTTGCATATTTGCACATCACGCATGATCCCACAGATTCACTCGGGTTAGGGTGTAAATCGTTAGCCAGAGGACAAATAGACCTTTGGATCTTTGGTTTAGTTGAGACCAGCTGCATCTTTTGGCCCATAAAGCACACGCCTAGTATATGACAACCCTGCACATAACCACCACGACTGGGCTGAAGTTCAGTTTTACACAGAGACTAAAGTTCAGTAATTGGCTGTAATAACATTCAGTTATTAAAACAATTGTCTTATAAAAGCCAAACTTCATTAGTATTAAATATTTTAGATAATCCCTTTGAACAGAATGTCCTGTCTTGTGTGTAAGTTGTGTTTCTGTTGGACCACATCTCAACAGGTTCATTTGGATAGAATACAGAAACCAACATCTGGCACCAAGAAACAACTGATCGAAGACAGCAGTTAAAAAAAAAAAAAAAAGCAACAGCAGATAAAGAGGACAGTCATTAAATACAGCAAATGACATAATATCAGTCTGTTTAGGTCAATGAGTCTGAGTACCAAGAGTTCCCTACTCAAACACACACACACACACACACACACACACACACACACACACACACACACACACACACACACACACACACACACACAATAGTTGTTAGGTTTTTAGAGAGGAAATGACCAACCTGTTGGATTCTTGGAGAGGGACCAGAATGAGTAGGGAGGGAAGAGTCTGACTATTATAAATGAATGAATGATTGGATCAGAGTGTGTTTTAGCGCCATCTGGTGGACAAGACTGGAAACGACGCTGTTGGAGGTTTATGTCAATAAAAATCAAGGCAAAAGTAGGAGAAACCAAGCTTTATTTGTCTGCGTTATGAATATGTCGACTGAACTTAGAGGGACAAAGAGCCTGCAAAAACATCTGTGGCATCCAGGGCCCGGATGTTGAACATATCTAATCTGGATCAGAGTGATCTGGATCTGTAAATCCTATGTTGTGATATCTAGGATCAGGTAATCCTACTGGTCAAGATTTGTCAACAGTAACAAATCTGAATGTAAATCACAGTGTAGACTACTGTGTGATGTGAGTTTTCTCAAAATGAAGGCTGGGCTGAACTCCTTGATTCTCTTTTCATCATCTCCAGTGATTGTGTGTGTAATTAATATATTAGATAGTCACCTATGTAAAAGTGTTATTATGTTTATTGACTATAGATTAAAAAGACACAGACTCCAGATTATATTGATAATACATACACATTTTTCAACCTCTGCATCAAGATACAACTGGATTATAGCACATATGTAAACAGCATAAAAAAACACAATTTCTGAAAGAAAATGTAAATATTCTAGTAGCTGTATAAGATCAACTGCACAAAAAATAAAGAGTGTAAAGTTTAAAGAAGGAACACCACAAGATCTGAAGAAAACTCCAAAGACTTTCAGACCAAGTTTAACCCATAAAGACCCAAACATCCACCATCGACCAAAATCATCAACTGTTTAATACCTGTTGATCCACTAATCCCATCAATACATGTAAATAACTGGTGTAAAATACAGTTCATCATCTTTTCATGGTTTTCAGATATATGAACCATTTGGACGTTCAGAGGCTCCGTCATGAACATAGAAACCCCGTCATCTTCTACAACATTGATTCACCAGCGAAACCCGTGGAGCTGGTTCAGTGACAATGGATGGAGACACTGGGTTTATGTTCAGTTAATGATAGATTTTACTGAAAAAGTCAGTTTTTCTTCATTTTTTTTTCTGTTTTGTTATGATAACGTTTGACTTTACTCTGAGTTTTTATGAACAGCTACATGATCTGTCAATTAAACACAGGAAAATAAAACATTTTCACAGGAAGAAATGCAAAATACAGAGGATATATTATGATAAATGGTGATAAATCACTTAGGAAAGGTTAAATGGAGAGAAAAAGTCATTTGGGAACTAATGCAAAAGTCACACTGGGTCATGATCATGGGTTGAGATTTACTATGTACAAACAGAGGTGAACTGAACATTGACTTTTGCTTTTAGCAGACATTTAGTTCTGATCTGGTTGTGTGTATTTTTAATACTGTGCACATGCTGCCACAATTTACTTTTTGAATCTTAATGAAGAAACTGAGAAATACAGTATTGTGCAGAAGTTTTAGACGGCCTTTAGATTTATTATTTTAACACCATTATGTAAGTCTGCTGTACATATAGTAAAATATGAACAGCAGTAAAAAAACAAGTTTCAATGAAAAAATAGCTTCTATAAACCAAAGTGATCGTATTTAAAGTGACCTTCCTTTCACACTTAAAATGTCTTTAATCCTTTTGCTCAGACAATATGACATTTTTGGCATTCACTTTCTGATTTTTCATTCCAGGTTTCATTCAACAGATGCCGGATATTTGTAAAAATTTTTGCTGTTTTTGTCATGGGGTCAGGGGTCACATTAAATACTGATTTTAACCTTTAGAACCCATTTAATTCTATTTTTTGTTTGTCTTTTCAGGCTGTGCACATATTTCCTGTATTTTTTTGTTGTATTTGTAAGTGATTGAGAAATAAATATACATGTTCATTTCAACGCTGCAAAAACAAATCTAAAGGCCGTCTAAAACTTTTGCACTGTACTGTAGATATGTATGGTCATTACATCCCTGTAAAACACTTTAAGGCTAAAATGTGGGTGAAGGCTTTTACAGAGTGCTAAACATGGATAAACATAAGTCATTCATTCATTCGTTTTCCAAAACTGCTTAATCCCTTGGAGGGTCAGAGGGAAGTTGGAGCATCATAGATACAGAGGAAAATCCACACAGAATTACCTGATAAATAACCATTTAAATGAAATGGATTATTTTATTTTTTCTGATTAAAACTGACAACAGTTTGGGGTGTATTTTATTTTATTGTACTGTACTGAACACTTAATTAAGCCTAAAATCTACTTTATCTCCAAGAAAAAATGAAAAAAAAAGGCTCTGAAACCCACTCATTTTAGAAAACTGCTTTACATTTTAACAACCAGTTTTCAAGGTCTGCCTCCATCTGATCTGATTACCTCAAATAAATTTGGCCCCTGCTTTAGCTGAACTTTAAACACAGTGTAAAAGTGATATTTGTACTGATGGATGGTTCTGCTACGTGTCTCAGAGCTTGGTGAAAGTGATCCTCGGCGGAGTGTGAGGCTGGAGGATGAGGGTAAACGTGGTATCGATGTCTTCTGTGGACGTCACGCTGAGTCGGAAGCTCAGCAGGATCTAGACACAAAAGAGGGGAGGTGGTGGTGGTAGGGGGGGGGGAGGATGGAGGCGGTAACACAGACAGGAATTAGAAACCTTTTTTCACTTTTGTGCATATCAATCATAGAAGCTATTTCATCTCCTAATGCATCACATCTCTTCTTGTTGACCCCCCGTCCTCATCCCCTCATCTTACATGCATGAGCAACAGCTGCATCTCATTCTCTGCAATCCTCCTCCCGACACACTGCCTCGCTCCGAACCCGAACGCCAGGGATCGAAACCCTGCCCCCTCTCCTCCATCTGCTCCTCTTCCTCTTTCACCTTCCACTCTGCTGTCACCCCATCGGCCGGGGTCAAAGCGCTGTGGGTCTTTAAACACCTCTGCACTCCTTCCCATGGGGTAAAGACAGGCTTGAACCGCCGTCTGAGAGGAGGAGACGTGGTCAGTTTGACATCACACTGAGATCAGCTGCAGATCTAAAAGCTGAACCTCATGGGTGTCTATATCTGATCAAGAAGGAGAAAATAAGTCTCACTCACTCACCCCAGCAGGTATATGATAGTTCTGAATAACAATATCTCTGATCGGGTACCGCTGTACTGTGATTCCCACTGGATACAACCTGACAACAGCACACACACAAACACACACACACACACACACACACACACACACACACACACACACACACACACACACACACACACA